>CAIGQV010016735.1:28261683-28281080 GCA_903798115.1 Danio jaintianensis
GGTTGCAGCTGGAAGGGCATCCGCTGCGTAAAACATATGCTGGATAAGTTGGCGGTTCATTCCGCTGTGTGGACCCCTGATTATTAAAGGGACTTAGCCGAAAAGAAAATGAATGAATGAATAATATAATATAATATAATATAATATAATATAGTATTCATCTCATTAATAATCATAGTATATATATAGTCAGCTTATTTTATATATATCTAAATCACAGTACATTTCTCGTTTTTAGTTGCTTGTTCTCTTTTGCTTGCTAAGGATATTTCATATAATTTATTTGCATGTGAGGGCCGCTACTATTAATAAGATGGAGACTCCTGGACCTTCCTTCGGGAGCTGGTTGTCTCTCATTATTAGATTTGAAATGTTTACAATGAAAACATATGTGGAGATATTTTCTGATTGCTCATTAGTGCCGCTGGTTAGTTTGTTGCTTGCAGACAGTTTGAGTGAAAAGTACCAGAAACACGTGAGATGTGACAGTACACAGCAAAAAGTATAATTAATTACCATTAAAATAATTGGCCACACCAGCTCACTTCAAGCACTTAGTTTGTATAGAAACATTCTTTCCAAAGATATTTAGGTTGGTAAAAAAAAGATTCTACGGTCACAGTAAAAATGATCCGATTAAACTACTTGTTGGTTCCAAATGGGATGAAATCTCTAGTTAAACAATCAAGGCACATATTTTGTCATTTTTTGATTGAATAATTGGATAAGCCTGTGAGCCGTTACAAAAACAAGGAAAATGTTACATTTGGAAGAGATTGCATGGTTAAGCAAATGTGGTATGAACACACAGGGAGGCGATCCAACATATTTAGCTCTAATCCCTTCAAAATTTGCAGAAGTTTCTCGCCAAGAATTCCCAGAATAAATAGTTTTTCAACATTTACAAACATATACCTTTGAGAGGAAAGCATACTTTAGGGCCAGTGTGATCGATGAGCAGTATTAAGCAAAGCCATGGCTGGCGTTCAGAAATCACTGTATTTCATAATCTGATTGAGGAACACATCCGTTTAAATGTCAGTGGCTTCTCCTCTGCCTGTTCCAAGGAAATCAAGTGTAGTTTTAAATACATAAGTATCACATTTTTAAAATGAAATACAAACTTTTACAATCAATTAATCAAACATTATATAAATGTCATATTTAGAATTAGGATTTAGTGTTATGGTTACCATCTAAGCCTAAATATTACATTTTGGCATAAAAGCATTTATGACACAAACCTGAATGATATTTCATATCGAGTGAGGGAAAGGTTTTGGCTTAAAGAGAAGTAAAAAAAAATCATCTAATCATTGAAAGCCAGTTTGTCCTTGAAGGTGAACATTATGAGTTGGAGCAAATCTGATTTCCTCTCAGATTTTAGATCCTTGAGCTTTTAGGTAGATGGGTGTGTGCTGTTATGCGGTATTATCTCATAAATTCCCTCATCATTTACATAAACTCAAGTGCTTTTGAACTTGAAAAGAAATGAGTTTCTTTCTTCTGTTGAACACAAAACAAGATGTTCTGAAGAATGGTGGAAACCAGCAGCCATTGACAGCCATAGTAGGAATAAACAAAAAATACTATGGAAGTCAATGGCTTTTTTTTCAGAATATCTTCCTTTGTGTTCAACAGAATAAAAAAACTCTAACAAACATTTTCACCATTTTTGTGTGAACTATCACTTTAATTCTTTTGTCTGACCCTTTCCACCAGGGGACAGCGGATTCTGGACTGGAGCTGGCCTGAAGAGTCTTTGAGTAAAGTGGAGTTTACTGATCGCCAGGATCAGCAGTCGCCCACTGACACCCCAGGGCATAGAGAAATCAGGCTGAAGGAGTGTCAAGGGGTGCCTGGAAAACCCTACTGCAAGACCTTAATACTTACCAATGGCCAGGCCAATGACTCGGGATACTACCGCTGCTTCTACAAGGACATCAAAGCTGTTATTGATGGCACCACGGCAGCCAGCATTTTTGCGTTTGTTCGAGGTGAGAGCTGTGTTCGAATATGTTTGTTGTTGTTATTGCATTGTTGTTGTCTCTACATAATAATATATAAAAATAATTTCCACTTTTTCACTTTGGGGAATGTGCACTCTCTTTGTGCTCCTCATAAAAATCTAAATGTATGTACCATTTGTTTACCCTCAATTAGTTTGAAACCTGTATGTGCTTGTTTCTTCCGTTAAACACAGAAGAAGATAATTTGATTTTGATTTTGAACTCATGGTCTGCACATGCTCTTGTCCACATTTGATCACTTCCAGTTTCGAAGGTAATCAAAAACATATAATTGGATCGCTTTGATAGTGAAGACATTTATGTGGTTGAATCATAGACTATAAAATTATAGATATAGTCCGTGATGTTGAAGAGTGCAAATGAAGCTATAAGTGGGTGGAGACAGCCGTCACTATCTTGTCATCGTGTCACCGTGCTGACTACACATTACTGCCAGATAATCAAAAAATGGTCAAAGAGGTGGGGCATGAGCTGAGCTAGAGATGCCATGGTTGCATTTTTCTTAGATCGTTTTTTTTTTTTTTTTCTGGGTGAAATATTTAACACTTCATTAAATGCAACTTGTTGGTGTTCTGGCCACATGTGCTTGGTTGCACATTTTATTAATAATGTGTTACCTGAGTTTGGTCTCTAAAAACAATGTTTTAATGCCCTAAGCCACGTTAAGCATTATTCTTATAATGTTTTTCTAAAAGAGAAAAATGCTAATTACTTCCAATTGACATCATATTCTGCAATGCATTCAAGTTTTAAATACAATTATAAATGATAAATGCATTATTTTAAGTAAATCAAAATATTTATAAATAAAATTATATAAGACTATCACTGACCGGAAAAATGGAAGCCAGACTTGAATGTTTCTTGAGCACAATTAACTGCACAGCATGCCATATTATTTGATAATGTGAAGAAATAATTCCAAAAAAGCAACAAATCCACATAAAACAACAAATATGACAGATATGACAAGTTCAGTGGCTGTAATTATCTGAGGTGACATGACAGCGAGCAGCAGTCACTCAAGTTGCTACACCCTTAATTATGCAGAATTTTAATGCTTAATTAAAAAATTAAACGAATGAGTTATATATAAATCACCCCCTCAGTTGCCATGAAGAGTAATATTACCTATATACATGAAAGAAAAAAAAACCTTTTTGGAACCAATCTGTAAACATATGTATTTCTTCTTTTGACATGGGGATGGGCATTCAATCTCGTTTGGAGCCAGCTTCAAGTGGCCAATAAATGAACTGCAGTTTCAGTCACTTTTTATATTAGCCATTTCTACTCTGCCTAAACAATTAGGCTTATTGTTATAGTGCACAAGCCAGATTGGATTTCAACTTTGATGTTTGAAATTGTTCATTTGGTGATTTGTATTTTCTTACCAGTCCTGATTCTAACACAAAAACCCATAGTGCTTGGTGTAGTTTTGTCGATATCAAAGCAGAAGTGAATGCTTCTGTTTTTCGTTAGATATGTAAGCTAATTTCTTAATATTAGAAGTTGGGAAAAAGAGTCAAATTAAACCACAATATATAAACTGAAATGTGTTTCTCTCTACCTGTAATCCCATCAACGTAATGCATTTTAATAGCAGGTTTGAACAGGGTCTTTAACAATGTCTGAAAAGTTCAACTATTATTTCTAAAGGGAGACAAAGCTGAACATAATGTGTATCATGTGTAACTACAAATGTGCTTTAACATTACACTAATGTTTATGTATGCAATGACATTAAAACAGTTTAATTATCAAGTTCATCAGATCAACCTGTAGTTCACATTACTGTTCTGGACAAAATGGACAGCGATTCTTCCCTGTACTATAGCCCATTTGTTTAAATACACACTTAACCTTTGAAAGAATAGATGTCATTCCTGAAAGAAAACATCGCACTTACCAGAGGTATTTGATATCCTTATAGAGTTAGTTCAATATCAGTGTCTGGTCCCTTTTGCAATTTGTGGCATTTTCCCGAGGCAAACCAAATCACAAATCCCATTTTTATTTGACTCCCTTCAAAGAATGCTTGGCTGGGGTATTGCTGTCTAAAGTTTCTATTTTCTTTGGGGATCAGACAAAAACATCATAAAACATTACCCCTCTTCAGAAGATCAGAACAGATTATACACGAACACGCTTAGAACATGTTTGCTTTACACCTGAGATGGCCCAAGATTAGGAAAGAGCTTTTATACTGAATAAACTAAAGATAAGAAAGTAATAAAGACATCCTACATGATGCCAAATCTGCTGATATTGCCATTACAGACAAATTACATTTAACACTGCCCTATCAGTGTCCTCCTTATCATATATAAGGAATAATATTTATTTTTAGATGGTTTGAGTATATTATCACCTCAGTAATGTGGATGGGAGTTATATAAATTGCCCATTTCAGCAAAATTTTTTATTCAAAACTCAGTTTTTAAGTCTTATCACGTGTACGTTTGTCTGGAAAAAGGGATCTTTGAATCCAGGCCACCAGTACAGAACTGCTTATTCCATTTGACAACATTAAAAGCCTGAATTGAAAATAAAAATTGCATACTTTTTAATGTAATACAATACTTTGTTGTATTTTTACATTTGTGCCAAATATTAAGACTACTTAAATATTTTACGTAATTTTGTTATTCACAGGTGTTTTTAATTTTTATACGCTTTGCATTGTGAAAACTCACTGCTCATTCAATGTTTCATATTGAAGTTTAACTCTAACAATGTGAATAAAATGTAAGTAAAAGCCACTTTTATTAAACTTTTCAACATCATACTCTAAGTTGATATCAATGTGCCATAATGCAATTTAAAAGTGTAAACAATTTGAAAACACCCATGAACCACAAAATTCAAGAAACTGTTAATTAATATGTTTTATTTGCACCAAGTAGTTCATAGAATCCAAAGAAACTATCATTTATTCCAGATTCATGTTCCAAAATAATCTTTTGACACATGTGGATTAGCAGGAAGTGCACGCTGAGTACTTTGTTTTAAAATAGTTGGGCATCATTGAGGCAAAAATGGCTTTGGTTTTCTCATGATGACTGTACATATGATGTTAGAAGACTTGAAATGCATCATCTTGTTTGGTACTCTTTTTTTGGTGTATTTTGCCATTTTTGGATGTGTGCGTTCATATTTTAGAAGCAGATATGATCTTTTGACACTCCATAAATATACAGAGTTTTCCTGCTGGTTTAAGATGTGCATATAAAAATAATAATTACTATGTATCTTTTTTGAGCTTTGTGTCTGAAACAAGTCTGAAGCAAAGACGATAAGTGGAATAATTTGAAAATGATACGAGTTGTTGATTTATGACACTACTCTCAACAACAACAGCTCCTTTTTTGCTTCGTGTCAGTACACCGTTTCTATGTTTTACTGATCTGTTGAATCTAATCAATTTGTGATTCTACTGTAAAAAATATTGGACAAAAGGTCATGACAAGAAATTTTTTTATGTTCCTTGAACTTATATTAATAAGTTAATCACATTTCAACTATAAGTTATACGTTTAGTTTAACTTAATATTTATGTCAGTTTGATTGATGTATGTTGAGATGATCTGGGGTCGCCACAGTGTAATGAACCGCCAACTTATCTAGCATAAGATATGCTAGATCATATCTTCCAGCTGCAACCCATCACTGGGAAACACTATACACTCTCATTCATTCACACACATACACTACGGCCAATTTAGCTTACCCAATTCACCTATAGCGCATGTCTTTGGACTGTGAGGGATACCGGAGCACCCGGAGAAAACCCACACGAACACGGGGAGAACATGCAAACTCCACACAGAAATGCCAACTGACCAAGCCGAGGCTTGAACCAGCGACCTGCACCACAGTGAGGCCCTGGTAAGGTTTATAACCTAATTAATACATATTAAACCTCTTTAACATTTTTAAATTTAGATGCTGAATCACTGATATGTGTTGGCTTGCACTGAGTCACAGTTCTAAAGTTCAATTTCAAAGGTTTATTTTATTTTTAAGATCTGAGGTAAACTATCTGCTGCTGCTTTCAGTAGTATGGCAATAAATGTCATGTAAAATGGCATTCAAACTCATATTGTTAGCATTTAACACTGAATAAAGCACATGAGGTGCACCTGAGGTGATCATTGTCAGTTTTCTGTTGTTCAGCTGCAAGAAATATAAAATATGAAATATTTCTAATTCTAATATTTCTAAAATATAAATTTCAGGTGTTGATTAGAACAAAAACTCCTTTTAATATGGAAAATATTTCTTCTGTCGCGTTCTTTTATTTAGAACAAGACTTAAGTCAGCCTTTAGGCTGATAGTCAGGCTCGCTCTTGTTGATTTTGTCAATCTGGCAACCTGCGCTTGCTTGTGTTTTGATCCAGGAGTGCAATACCTAGTTCAACCATTGGGTGTCAAACTTCCATATTGCACATTTAAGTAACCTAAATGTTTTCTGTTTTTTTAAATATGAAATTAAGCTATTTTAATTCGATTGCGAATAGCAAATATTCAACATGTTGAATATTTACAATCAGAAATCCTGATTTGTGAAACAAACAAAATATCCAATCAGAAAGCAAGCTTACAGAAGACAAAGGCATAACACAATCGTGCACAGCTCAAAGTGAAATAGATTTGGACAGAAACAGAGGATCAGCTTGTTGATTTGCGGCAACACCAACAATATTTATATGTTTATTTGTCTATTCGTCCACCGTCTCAATCCTAGTTTTTTTTTTTTCGAGATTACCTGTGTTGCATGAGACCAATCGAAGATTAAAACATAACCTTTCTGGACAGAACTGTAAAATATGGACCAATCGCTCACTTTTTTAAATGTCAAATCATCTTGTTTAATCCCGCCACTTTTCGCAGCGCCGTATGACAGAATTTCGCATGCTCAAACTAGTGTGACCGCGGCTTAACCCTGATCAAACACACCTGTCTGTAATTATCAAGTGCTGCTTCAGGTCTTAATTAATTGGTTCAGGTATGATTGATCAGGGTTGGAGCTGAATTCTGCAGAAAGGTGGCTCTCCAGGAACAGGGTTGGTGAACTTGGCAAAATAAAGCTACATGTCCATCAAAGCGTTTTGTTTTTCTGTTGTTGTAAATGTAAGCACCTTGTTTTAAAAAAAGGTGCTCAGCATGCATTTTAAGCTCAATGCAGAGCGCTTGGTGTTTTTAAAAAAAGCTTTGACAGTTGAAGAAGCACTCACAGCTCATTATTTTTAGAACAGCACTTGCATTTCTGCAGTGCATTCTTTAGAATATCTTGTTTTGTGACTCTGGTTAGAAATCTATTGGTGCGTGGTGTGCTACATTTGTCACACACTAGGACGAAATGGTAAAATCAAGGATGTTTTTGTGCTCATGTTTGTGGTCTCTAACATTAATCTTATAATGTTTCAAAAATAGTGTATACCCAGCCTAAAGCTAAGATTCTTCATTTTTCATACTTTTGTGTTCTTCAGAATAAGCTTTGAGTGAATTATTCCTTCACCAGTTCATCGGGAAATTGTTTATCTCAGCAACACAATCCAACTCTGTATTAGTAACCAATTGGTTTTCCACCAGTTGATCAAGGAATCAGTGACATGGGACAGCTTTCTAACAGCTAGCAGCGTTTTAAGAGGGAGGATGAAACAAGCCCAGGGAGAGTCATGTACAGACACCCCACTGACTCCCTCCCTTGTGCGAAATTCCGGATGATTTCTCCTGACAACATGCCGAAATGCTTTCCACAGATCTTACCAGGGGGCTGATCAGAGCCAGCTGAAATCACATCTATAAATTAGCAGTGAGCGTAAAGCAGAATGGCACTTGGCTGCATGTGTCTTCGGTTAAGCGCTCGTAGGTCCTGCCGCTTCTTGAAGCTGTAGGCATTTATGACTACATGTCATGCCCTCCAGCGCCTCCCAATCTCTTTAGAAGGCACCCTCAAAAAAAGCAATGAAGATGATTTATTGTGAAGCACCATAACTATGAGGAGTTGTATATTTTTCCTATTATGTCTGTGTATGCAGACCACCACGAGGCAGAAACATAATCCTCCAAATATGTACCTTTTGTTTGGACTCCCGACAGCTTGGAGTGATTGCTTTGAGCTGCGTGAGGACTAGTTAGAATAATGGCAGCAGGCGTCATCAGGTGCCATTCGAATGAGGCACAGAAGCATCGCAGTGATCTCCTGCTGAAAGTCAAAGCTGGAGGTTTTTTTTTTAGGAGACTCACACATATGGACTCAGACCAAGACAAAAGCCTGATATTAAGTGGCTTAAGGAACGGTGCTGGAGATTGTTGATAGAGCTGTGTCATAAAAAAAAATCCCCCCTTTTTAGATATTCCGGATGATCTGCCGGCTAAATCTGGCTAAAAACTTTGTGTATTCAGGCAAAGAAGTTGAGGTGGAATGTTAAGTCTTGACTTTAAAGGAATATTCTGGGATGAATAGTTGAGCTTTATCAACAGCGGCTGTGACATGCTCTTGATTAGCACAGAAAATCATTTTGAGAAGCATGTGTAAAATGTAAAGCCCATTCTCTTCAATAATAACTACACTGGTAATTGTTTTAGTGTCCACATCAAAGTATGATAAATTTATTTAGTTATGTTGTCTGCCACTTTAAATCATTGACGTCTTTAAAGTTCTATTTGACTGTCAGTACATTTTGCCATTCATCAACTGGAAAAAAGTGATCCTCTCTGAAAGTGCCCTGTTAACAATTTCCTGTAGAATCTATAGTAACTTACTGCAAATCAATTACAGCAAACTGTAAACTACAATACTGTATTTACATTTACAACACCATTTATCTTGCTGTATATGTATTTTCAGTATTGTATAACTTTACTGTAAATACTGTCATTTTCACAATGCAACTTTAAAATACAGTTGCATACTGCTTAACTGAACTACAATAAAATTTAGTTCATATTACAGTTAAATACTGTGTAATTTACAAAAATCATTAACGGTGTGATTTCTGCAGTAATGTTCCTCTTAGCCATATTGTATTAGCAATTATTGTGGTATGCACTCTGCTATTATTTTGAATAAAAAATCTATGATTTTTTATAATTATATCATCCTTGGTGTGACTAGGACTTTTACATTTACATTTATTATTTATTCATTCATGCAGTCCTCTGTCCATACAGAGAGGAGAGAGTGTGTCTTACACGTGATTTGTAAAGCCCACTCACCTGTGTAAAGCACACTCAGAATTGCATGATGTTTTGCAGAAATATGGAGTGTTGATAAGAAAGTGTCTGGTGCATAGGAAGAGGAGAGTGTGTCCCATAGGTGGTTATAGAGATTAATTACATGGCTGTCTGGAATACTTGACTCTGACTGATCAGTCACTGCTGAAACTAATAACACAAGCTTATCCGTGTTCTTGAAATCATCTTGATCGTCAGTGAATACATTCACATCCATATACATATGCTTGTTGTCTATCGTGCCGCTGTTTTTGACTGTTTGCCACCATCTTGTGGCTGAATGAGACGTAGGTTAACGTATGCTCTATTCATCCATTTTCATTTCTTTCAACTTTTCTTTGAATTAAAGAATTAATAAACTATTACGGCTCAGAACAATGTAATTTTTATGTTTTGTGGCAAGTAGCTGTGTAATGACTGGGATACATCCAGGCAGTTACAGGGGTCACCAACCCTGTTCCTGGAGAGCTACCTGCCTGTAGATTTCAGTTGTAAAGCTGCGGCCACACTGCATTTTTCTCCCCATAGACTTCCGTTCATACGCACGTGAATGGGACAGACCGGAAATGCAAGCTCGTGGGACAAGTTTCGCATTTCGCTGCATTGCAAAGTTCAAGCTTGGTGAACTCTGACCTGCGAAATCGCATCACGTGACTGCATGAGACCAATCGAAGATCAAAACATGACCTCTCTGGACAGAAATTTAAAATATTGACCAATCGCTCACTTTTTTAAATGTCAAATCATCTTGTTTAATCCCGCTTCTTTTCGCAGCGCCGTATGACAGAATTTCGCATGCTCAAACTAGTGTGACCGCGGCTTAACCCTGATCAAACACACCTGTCTGTAATTATCAAGTGCTGCTTCAGGTCTTAATTAATTGGTTCAGGTATGATTGATCAGGGTTGGAGCTGAATTCTGCAGAAAGGTGGCTCTCCAGGAACAGGGTTGGTGAACTTGGCAGAATAAAGCTACATGTCCATCAAAGCGTTTTGTTTTTCTGTTGTTTTAAACAAACCTTGTTTTTAAAAAAGGTGCTCAGCATGCATTTTAAGCTCAATGCAGAGCGCTTGGTGTTTTTAGAAAAGCTTTGACAGTTGGAGAAGCACTCACAGCTCATTGTTTTTAGAACAGCACTTGCATTTCTGCAGTGCATTTTTTTAGAATATCTTGTTTTGTGATTAAGAAATTCCTAAGTTTAGAACCACTTAAGTAAGCGTAAATGATGATGAAATTGTAATTTTAGGCTGAAGTATCCCTTTAAATATGGCTTTAAGCATTACCAGAATAACACCAGTGTTGTTTATTAGTCTAAGAAGTCTTAGAGGCAAGTGCAAAACATCAGAAACAAAAAAAAAAACATTTGATAGTAAAACCATTTAATATGTTTTAAAATATCACCAGGTTATAGGCCTGAAATGTCTGTGCAAGTCTATTCAAATAACTGTAGCTTCACATGTGCACCTAGTTTCAGATCGCAGTTCCTAATGCATAGCAGGCACGCATAGCATTCTTAGCATTGCAGCAAGGTACTTTATTGCAAGCATTAGCATAAACTGTCACCTTCAACTGTCAGTTTTCTACTTCAGGTCAAGTACTATTATAACAAAGCAAAATTTTGAAGTCAGTGACTATGTTTACATGGACATCAGTAATCGAATTATTTCCCTTAATCTGAATAAGACAATAATATGATTAAGGTGTTTACATGAGTTGCTTTTTGAATGTTCCTTTTTTACATGTTATAGCGCATACATCGATTAGCGTTATTGCTTCATCTTGCTATCCACATTTCCTCCGGAGTTTCATGTAATTTTGGGTGTTTCGTTTTTCATTTGTGGACTTTAACTGCAGTTTGGCACTTTCACTTTCATTCAGGAACATTTCATGCATGCCCCCCATGACAAACTGAGGTATTGGATGCAAAGAACTGCTGGAAGAGTGTTATTTTAATGGAATTTGATACCGCACGCCATATGGGGAAAAAACCTCCGCATTTCGTGGTGTGTGTGTCTGGGGTCCTTCACTTTCTCGGTAGGAGCAGATAATAGTGTCAAACAGCCATGTGTGTATGGAATATCCTGTCACAAAATGCGCCGAAAATCCTACACGACGGTAATACTTTGATTAAGGTGTTTACATGTCTGTACTGCACTTTAATAATGTGACTAAAATCAGCATACTCCACATGTCTTAATTCAATTTATGTTTAGTTTGATTATGACCTTAATCGGATTAAATGAATCAAAAATCACTGTTTACATGGTAGACTCTAAATCAGAGTATTGTCTTGTATTGTATTGTATTGTCTATTGGTGTCCATGTAAACGTACTCAGTGTTGTTTACAGGTTAGCACCCTGAATAATAGTTTTGCATAGCCAGAGATTCAGACTCTAAATATGCTTTCTTATCTTTACTTGCATTTTTGGTCCAATTACTCTTTCAGTTCAAAGTTAACATCTGTCAAAGTGCAGTTCAAATCCCTAGATATGTACTTGCTCCATCCATTTTATTAGGATACATCAGGATGTGACTTATTTATAAAGAGAGTGCCTATTTGAAAATTTGCTTCCACGTTTTTGGAGATGTAACCTCCAGACAGTCAGAAGCAATTTACTACTTTTACGTTCGGATTGTCCCAACATCGGCCATTGGATGTCTCTATAGTTATAAACTGCGATATATAATTAATCTTTTGTACATCTAATGAGCAAACATTGAAGTTATTATTTGTTCCCAGATATATTATTTTAGCTAAACACAAAGTTACTGTAGGTTTCTTCATTTCATATATTTAATTAATTTTCTTTACATTTTATTATTTTACATTTTATTGTTATATACAGTGAGAATAAATGGAGTAGAATGAGCAAACTGAGTGACAAAGTATAGTGCTGTATCCCTTGAAGAATTACTGACCTCTGGTCCAATCCAGAGGCATACTTGCCAAGTCTAAACTACCAAGAACACAAGTCCAACACAGTTTTTTCCGGGGTCATGCAGATAACCCTTAAATGACCGATGGCATTAAAATTAGTTATAGATTCTATGGAATAAACTAGATGTATGCTATAAAACCCAACCTGTAGTTGATCATGGTTATTATTTTTGCAATTTGTTGCATTTGCTAAGGCACATATATCCAATGAGCCTGGGCTGACTATTTGATACTGTTGTAAAACAGCATTCTTTTTTCATATGAGATGTTTTAGCTGTAATGACAACTTTGGTTCCAGGTGGGCTGTTAAAGAGTGTAACAACAAAATCTCCGTGTAGAGAATGTAACATACAAATCCAATCAGATGATGACTTTTCAGATGATGTCATATTCAGTCATTCAGACAGCAGTCCGTTTTCTAATGTATTTTGTTGTGTACTGTAATGAGCAGAGGTAACAGAGAAGTAGGTTTCTGAATTTATAGGCAGCAGAACTAATGTGACTTTTTCTTTAAACAAACAGACCCAGAGCATCCATTCATCAAGAGGGGAGACAACGACATGGAGACCATCTTCATAACAGACTCTGAAACACACATCGAAGTGCCATGTCTGGTTTCAGATCCTGACCTGAATGTCACTCTCTTCTCGGTAGGTCTCCAATACGCTTCCAGCAGCAGCTCACCTGATCTCTCTGTTTCTGTTAAATGGATTAGGAGAATAATTTGTTTTTGTATTATTAGAGAGGTTTAACTCAGGACTGTTACAGTTACTGTATACACAAGTGCAGCTTTCAGCCCTCAGCTCACTCGAGTGACATATACCTTTTCAAGCCAAAGGAAATGAAAACAGTAACTTAAATAAACCAGCTTTTCTCAAATTTCATCAACATCATAATTTTTCAGGTAATTTGAATGTATGGCTTTTGGGTTCACTGTGCCAAGTCAGTGGTGCTGAAATGACAGAAGTTCTCGGTTCATTTATACTTTGTTAAAATAAACAGATTTTATTTTCTTTAAATCAGTTAAAGTATCTGATTTAAATAATTCGTCTTCTACCTAAACCATTTTGTTAATGGGATAGTTCACCCAAAATGTACTCCCCCTCCATTTCCCTAACCAGTTTTCTATGTTGAACACAAACTAAGATATATTGAAGAATGCTGGAAAGCAGCAGCCATTGACTTTCATGATATTTTTTGTTTTCAACATTCTTCAGAATATCTTGTTTTGTGTTCAACAGAAGAAAGAAATTTATAAAAGTTTAGAACCACTTGAGTTTGAGGAAATGGTGAGGAAATTTTCATATTTGGGTGAAATATACTTATAATGTCAAGTCATACAGAAATAAAAAACAGCATTACAGAAATAAAAAAAACACAGGCTCATCTGGAATATGTGCCCAGAGATATATTTCAAGAACCATGAAATATGTGCCCGGGGCTATGTCTGGTTGCAATTTGTGTCTAAAACGAACAATACGGGGTTGTATGATGCTGCCGACAACTTCTGTTCCTTTTCACGTTACTGTTGACCACTTACCTCTCCAGAAACCAGATAAAACAAAACCAAAAAAAGAAAAAAGCAGTGTGAAATAATGTTAAAAGCATGTGGCCACACCGTTTTTTTTGTTTTAGTTTGCTTTTGAAAAGACTATCAGTTGAGTTCAGTCAATAGCGGTTCAGATTGATTCAGTTTGTTGTTGGTTCAGTTCAGTTTAATGAGAATGTCAGTGTTGATGGATGGGATAAAAAAAACAAAAAACTGGCCTAATTTGGAAACCACTGCTCTTGTGGCTAGTCAGATTAACAAGGTAGAGCTGCAATATCAACCATACAGTCCCTGAAGTTTTTTTTTTACACAATTTGTCATTGGGTCACTACACCTCTAAAATTACCATGTACAATTTAGGTCCCGTAATGTTCCCTTTTGGTAATAATAGCCTTTAATATACTAATATGCAGCAAAACCACACCCCTCAAAGACCAATCAGCCAATCCAATAAAATATGCAAAATTACTGACTTCTGATTGGTACATTTGGTACATTTTTAATCTTTAGACTTGTTCTAGGCTATCAGGCATTTATGTTGCTACATTATCGTGCAAATTTCTTTTATTCATCACAAAAGACAAGTAGAAAAATAAAAAACAATGTAATAATACAGACTGTTAAAACCTATAGACTTGATGTATATTAATATTAAGTATTTTTTCACACCCCCAAAATAAAATTACAGTAATTACAGTTACATTTTTTAAAATACGTCCCACATTAAATAAGACTACAGTAATTTATAGTAAATGCTACAGTGTCTTTAAACCATACTATAGTAAAGTGTATTGTACAGTGTATTTTATTAGTATTTACAACACTTTGTTAATGAATGTGTAGTGAGCTGATAAACTGTAATAAATACTGTAGTATAGATTTTACTGACTGTGGTGTGTTGTAGTATTACATATAGTTGTAGAAAACTACAATATTGAATAAATTGTTTATATTATGTGCTTAAATTATGGACTGCTTTACCTGCATCTGTTAGGAACGCTGTTTTCTTAGATTGCTGTGTGTTGAGTGTTTGAGATTCATCACTTAAATTTTTTAAGCAATTTGTAATTTTACTTATTTATAGTTTTTACTGATTATTGCAGTGTAACTTATTACAGTGATTTTATTCATGTTTGTTATTTTGATTTTCGTTGTATTATTATTATTATTATTATTATTATTATTATTATTATTATTTTGTTTTGTATACATTGTAGTGCTCTGAGTTTAAGACAAGCGCATCATAATTTTTATTTTTTATTTTTACTGTACCAAACATAAGACCATACATACAACATATTTGTGGTTCAAAAACACTGTTATATTTACCGTAAGTTGTTCATGTGGGATAAAAGTTTTATAAGTGTAATGAGATGATGCAGTTTTTGTTAAGCATAAAAAGCAGCCTACGTTTCAATCCTGATTCACCTCTTTAAACCCACCCAAACACAGCAGAACTTAACAGTCAGTGATAACCATGAATTTTTATTGCATGTAAAGTAGCAGCTTTGGCATTTTTTTTCCCTTGGGCATTTTGAGTGACATCAGGTTGGAACGAATATGACAGAATTTAAAGTTAATGCAAATGAGATTCACTTGGACTGACCAAAATGTAGCCTTGAATTTGGCTTTAGTCTGTAGAGGATGATTTTTGTCTCAAAGTAATAGTGCCATTTCAATAGAAAACCATGCAGAAAACTTCACCATGCAGATTTCACTCATTTCAAGTTTGTTAAAGGAACACGTTTTTTATAATAGGTTCTGTAATAGGTTCAATCACCTAGAGTTAAAGGTGGTTAGAGTTGAGTTTTACAATTTTTTAGTTCATTCAGCTGATCTCCTGGTCTAGCAGGAGCACTTTTAGCTTAGCTTAGCATAAATCATTGAGTCAGATTTGACAATTAGCATTGCCTACATTTTGTTATCATGACCACATCTATGCTATAATAACTTTATAATCAATAAATCTTGATTAAGATACAAAAAAAGTTTTAATTGCTATACCATGCCACAGTGATATTTTAATATGTCTGACTGCAACATTGGTCTGAATGAGTTTCAGATGACTTTCAGACGATGAATGACTTTCAGATTTTTTTTATTGAATGTGTGTTGTTGTTTGTACAGTTAGTGCCGTATCCGGAGCCTGTGGATGGCAGTATGGTCACCTGGAATAATAAAAAGGGTTGGTCGGTTCCCAGGCATATCACTCAGAACACTTCCACCTTTATTGGCTTCTACTGCTCCATCTCAGTCCAAAACAGCCAGCACACATCATCAATCTATGTTGTTCAGGTCATTGGTAAGGCCCTATTCAATATTTTTTTAAATGGCTGCCCTACATATGTCAAAACAGTTTTTTTCTGATCATTCAAAATTCACAGTTTTTCATCAACATTACTGAGGCCTGTTGCACAAAACGAGTTGAACAAACTGTGGGTTGCAGAGTAAGTTTTAGGTTGTAAAAACCAAACAAATCCAATCTGGGTAAGATCATGTTAAGTGGTTTCCCAACACTTGATATAAACGTTCCCTGTAAACTCAGGGTTTAATCCAGATTTGAGATTAAATCTGGACCACATGCAGCTGAAAGTGTGAAACGTGCAGCCAATCACATGACACACGAGACAGTGTCTGAGACATTTCTCACTAGAGTCAGTGCAATTCACTTCTCTGTTGAAGAGATATAATTATCAGAAATATAATGAATTTAAACACATTTACAAGGTGGAAATAAACACTGTTGATGCAGAAAAAGTTTGAGAAGCCAATTTCAAGCAAATATTAAGCAATTGATTTTAATAATGCTTAAAAGTTCATAAACAGCTCAGAAGTCATTGTAAAAGCTTTATATATTAAGTAAATTTATCTGTAAATATTTAAATGCAAGTTCTTTTCATTTAAAGCCATTATTAATATTAATTGGCCATTTAAAACTACTTAAATATATAATACGAAGTGTAAATAGTTATAATTCATATAATATAAATAAATTATTGGCAACAAAGGACAATTTTGACCCAAAAACTATTTTAGAAAAAAACAGACACTCTGGGAGTGTGAATGGATTTATTGCATCAGATATATGTCACTTTTCTGACAGCTGATTGGTCCAATTTAGGTTTGCAATCTCTAACATAGACTTTCTTGAGCATGAAAACTAAACACAAACTAACCTGGGTAAAAAACCAAAACAGCTTTGTGCAACAGGCCTCTGGTCGTTGTAAAAACAACTCATGTCAGAAAAAAGTAGCAGTAATAGAAAACAACAACAGAACGGAAAACAGAAATACTTTAAAACATTATTTTGAAGGTATAATACTCTGTTTTACTTGGAAATACATGGAATAAAGTGTGTTATGATTGCAGTTTCAAACTTTCAAAGTGATACTGCCAAAAACGATCATTTATGTTTTCCATTCAAACCATTTGGCAGATACTAATATCTAGAACAGCAATAAACATCAATCTAACAGTCAGTGTCAATGATCATTCAATAATATAATGGATGTTAGTTTAAGGGGTGGGAACAGTATTTTCAAACCAGTCACAGCCCATTGGGTAGAGTTAAAGGGATAGTTCACCCAAAAAAATGAAAATGAATTATTTACTTGTCCTCGAATGGTTTTAAACCTTTATGAGTTTCTTTCTTCTGCTGAACACAAATTAAGATATTCTAAAGAAAGCTGTAACCATTGACTTCCATAGTAGAAAAACAAATACTATGCAAGACAATGGTTACAGGTTTTCAGCTTTTTTTCCCCAAATATCTTCTTTTGTGTTCATTCAAAGAAAGAAGTTCAAATAGATTTAGATCACATAAAGTGTGAGTAAATGATGAAAGAATTTTCATTTTTGGGTAAACTATCTCTTTAAGGCTGGAATTGGTTAATAAGAACGTTGTTCCAGAACCAACAAACATTGTTGACGTAGGAATATATTTTCCTTGGTGATGTGTCACATAGATTGTTGCGGAACTTTGCAGAATTGATTGAAACTTGAGGATTGAATGAGTAGAATTATCTATGATGTAGACCTCACATTTTGTATTGTTTTGAAAACGGCATTTATCCATGCAGTTGAGAAGATTTACTTGATGTATTCTGGTTGAAGAGCTGGCTGTGATCTTTAGCCATTCTGTTGAGGGACGTCTCAGAAATGCTTTATCATTAGACTGCAAAATGAGGTCATTCTTCCTTCTAAAGTGTGATCATGCAAACAAACGGTCGCCAACATCAATAGCCTTTTTACTTGCCAGGGAAAATTGAAAACTTTGCTTCGGTTACACGATGTTGTAGAGTCAGCAGTGTATTACAGACCATCCAAGCTGGCCTCCTGAATAAATATTGCATTAGCCTATCTAAAATAATTCATGTTGTGGCATTGTTTACTTCACTTGCTCTGTTTGGGCCTGTTCAAACGTACAACTTGCCAACAACACACAAAGTCACAGTTATGTTCATTTAGATTAATGAGGTTATTACTGATCCAGTGAACACAAAAATGGCCACAGTAAAGATCTTAAACAGATCAGTCAATGACAGATCCTGTAATTTCACAGTGTATTTAAATTTGATGAGAAATGTGATTAATGGTGGTGTTTGCTAAAGCAAGCATCAATGTTTTTATAATGGATTATTTGGACAAACCTTAACTTGTAAACTTAAAAGGATAGTTCGTCCAAAAAGAATACAATTTGATACTAATTCTCATACCCTCAGGCCATGGAGGTGTCTTTTTTTCTTCAGTATAGAATAATAAAGAATATTTCTATATGAAATTGTTGGTCAAGTCAATGAGAATGAAAAAAAAACCCCAAACATCTACAGCCAAAACAAAAGTAACACTATTGACTCCTAGTTCTTATGAAATAGATTGATTGTTTTTCTACATAAGACTGCGATGTATCATCAATTAAACAGCACTTTTGTTTGAAAATGTAACATCTAACTAATCTAATCATCTGGCAGCATTGTGATTCTATAATTGGTTAAGAAAAAATTAACTGTTCACTAACAGGGATTCTTTCCAGTATCTTATTAAACAAAGATTCTGTTTGAAATATTTTGCCAAACTCAAGTTACTTCCATTTTTACTTTTAAAGAAAAAGCTGATTTCTTGTCAGCTTTGTTACAGACATATTTGGAAAAAAACTAAAATAATATCGGGGAAAGTCCTTTATGTTCCATTAGACAAATAGTCCTTAATTTCAACACTTTGATGTTGTTTTACTTCAGCATAACCTTTTGAACAATTTTGACTGTGTTCAAAATAACTCTCAAATCTATTTAGATTCAAATATTTTCTTAGAGAGAGCAAATATACCTTTCAGTGCTTCACATCTGAGCATTGAGGCAAAGTGACATCACTTCCTGTCTCTTAGTGCATACACTTTAGGTGGTAATACATACAGTAGCATTGGATATAGGATTAGGGATGCAGAATAAGACAGGTTATAAGCCCAATTTATAAGACATTAACTGTTTATTTGCACTAAATTATGATCTAATTCTGCATCCCTAATCCCACCCAATACATAAACCCAACTACAAAGTAATAAGCAGCTAATTAGTAGTTGACTAATTAATAGCTCACTCACTCACTCACTCACTCACTCACTCACTCACTCACTCACTC
>CAIGQV010016735.1:28290067-28312569 GCA_903798115.1 Danio jaintianensis
TATCTATCTATCTATCTATCTATCTATCTACCTACCTACCTATATACAGTAATTAACATACTGTCAAATAATTTTCATTAATACAGCATCTGCCAGAATGCTAACGTTAGCATAATAGCTTTGAAAGTTTATGTCCCTCCCCTGTCGTCTAAAGCCACGCCTCCTTAAGTCATGAACTCGCACCGAATAGATGACGATCTGATGACGATAGACAACCTTATATAACCCTAGATCATGTCATTCACCAGTTAGAAAACTCTATGGAGACACGCACTTTGTCCAGCATAGTTGTTGACAGGCCAGCAGGTGCAGGAATTACATTTCCCCAAAACTGACATTGGGGTAAAGTTGGTTTTATATTCGCACATTCGAACTTTCTACTTAATAAAATAATTTCAGAAAGTATTGTTTGCAAATTCTAAATAGTTAAGTCATTTAATCAGCCAATGACTATAAAATACAACATTGTTCACTGTCAATTAAGTCATTAAGTCTACCTACCTACCTGATACGTACACGCTATTTCAGACCCAACATTCAAAGTAACGCTAGAGTGGGAGCGTGTCACAGGTTGTCACTGTTCAAAAATGAACGAATGTGCAAATATATATTAAACTTCACCTCAGTAAAGCAGGTTAGGCGGAAGAGCACTATTTACTTATGTTTTGTTATTCTACTAAATAAAAATCAGATCAGACAAAAGGAGTGCTAAAAACAGAAATATCCTGCAATCGTTTTACATTACACTTACATTACCAAGACAGCGAGTGACTTTTAATTTTCAATTGTGCTCGCTGATCCTCGTACATCGCTTGTTTTCCTCTCCTTTTACACTTGAACAACTAAATGAATGCTTATGTCTATTTAACCGACTATATTATCGATGCTGTAAAAGGTACTCCATGAACTTGAAAATAGTCTTTGAAAATCTTTCGCTGGACGTTTCAGATCGTTGTTTTGAACTGCATAACGTTATTTCCCTCCAGCGTGCAAAAGTAGTTCCGATATTGATTCAGGATTTAGAAAAGTTTTGATTCTGCATTTTTGGCAATAGCCCTTTCAAAAACAATCTTTTTTTTCATGGATACAAGGCCACGTTGGTCTTTCAGAAAGACGTTCAGGTTGATGCTGAGTTTACCTGATGTCACTTACTCTGTCAGCTGTAGATCCATGCTTCACGTGCATGCACAAATGACGGATCTGTCTGCGTGTACAGGCTGTGCAGAAATACAAATTTAAATTTGTTGACAGACAGTTTAAGTTACCTGTCGTAATTGAGTTATTTGTCGGCCTGACTATTATTGATTGGACAAACATCTTTTAGTCTGATGCCTTACCCAGATTATAAAAAAAACATTTAAATACATTTAGATCAAAACTTTTAACCAGCACAACAAAAAAAAAATTCTGAAGACAATCACCTACTGCACCTTTAATGATTATAATATTGGGGCATTTGTAGGTACAAAACTTCATTTCTTGATGATTTGATATTTGATAGGTAAACAGCTAACTAGGTTTAGTAACAGAGCCATTGTGCTGATTCGTTTAGAATAGATGATTTAAAGTCTAACACGCATGTGTGTGGCCTTCGTTTGTCATTCCTTACTTAGCTCTCATCACACACAGGAAGGCAGATGCTAAAGCTCTTCCTGGTGTGGGAACTGTCAGTGTGAGCATCCTGGATTCTGATATGTCCCTCCCAAACACTCACACACATTAGAGAGGGATATTCCTAGAATCTATGCACAGACACACATATTTTGGAGTTTTTGTTAATCTGTTTTGTTTATATGTTCACAGGAGACGGAGGGGTGGACGCGACATGAGTCCCTTCTGTCACAACTGGATAGATTTGGATCCTGAACATGCTGTCAACCCTATTGAGAGTATTGACACATTGACTCAGATGGTGGACGGGAAAGAAAAGGTTTTACTTCCTGTTTGAATTATTATTATTTCCTGAAGATTTCCCATAAATGTCTGAATAAAAAAAATTATGTGCCCGTAACTTGAACTCTGAACGTTTTTATGTGCCCCGGATATCTGAAACTGAAAATGTAATGTGAGAAAGGTGGGGGTGAATTTGTTACAATGAAATATTTAAACCTATCTCCTGGTTCTTGCTTCCTGGAGGGAGAAGGAATAAGCACACATTAACACAGCATTCTCTTCCTGTTTTCTGTCACACCTGTGAGGTCATTTCCTAGCTTTGGGATTAGAAGTGGCAGGGGAAAAAAAGACAGTAATACAGCTTAAAGGACTGGTTCACTCCAAAGTTTCAATTATTCACTCTTATTTTATTCTAAAAATCTCTTTTTTCAGTTAAACACAAAACATGATTGAATCCCATTGATTTTTCAATACATCTTTTTTGTGCTCCATAGGAGAGAGAATACCATACTGTATTTATTTACTGTCCCTTTAATATTGCTTTGCTGTTGTGAATGAAAACAAAGCCAACATTGAAATTGAAATAGTTTCTGTTGTTCCTATAGACTGTTGGCCGTGTGGTTATTCAGAATGCCAGTGTGCCAGCTATGTACAAGTGCTTGGCTGAAAACAAAGTGGGAAAAGATGAACGACTGATTTATTTCTACGTAACCAGTGAGTTTCACCAACACTTTTATGGCAAAAAAGTATACATGCACATGCACACACAAACAATGGGGTAAGTTAAATAATCTTGTTTTTTTTTAAAAATAAGAATATTTTGCTTACCCCATTGGCAGATCATTTGACTTGTTTTAAGGAAAAACCCCACTTAATTTTGACTTATTCTTTCCGAAAACAAGAAAAACAAGATTTTTTTTAATTATCTTGAAAATGCTTCTTGATTAAAGAATTTTTTGATAATTGGACTAGAAACAAGACAAAAACTATGTAAACTATGTAAAACTATCTATTTAAGATAAGCATTTTTTTGCAGTGCACACACACACGCACACGTGCACACACGCACACGCACACACACACACACACACACACACACACACACACACACACACACACACATACAGTATATTTATAGTTTAACAGACTGAACTTAAACTTACAGCAAAAAGCAAAAACATGTGATTCATCCTGAAGAGATTTGCTGTTACTTTTCTTAATATTAACATTCATTTAGCTATCCCTGAAGGATTCGAGATAGAGATGGAGCCCTCAGAGGATCCGCTAGAGCAGGACCTGGTACAGCTGAAGTGTAATGCAGACAATTTCACCTATGAGAACCTGCGGTGGTACCGCCTGGACCCGCAGACTGTTCCTCCAGAGCTGGACTGCAAGAGTCTGCACCAGTACGCCACATTTTTGGAGGGGAAACTATCTTTTCAGACCTCCAGCAACAACTGGGTCCTGGAGCTCAACATTACTAACATTCAGCTTCAGGACGAGGGGAACTACGTGTGTGAGGTGCAGAACCGACGCACCGGGGAGAAACATTGCCACCGCAAATACATCCCAGTCAAAGGTGAAGGTCAATCGATGCTCAGTTTTTATCCTGATCATTTAATTTGCAGTGCAATATACACTAACTAGCTAGGCTAACTTCTCAGGTAGCATCTTAACCTCCACAAAATCTCTTAAGTGAAATGCTCTTAAAAGTTACTCTCACGTCACACAAATGTTTATGCTTGTGTGAATCACCTGAGAGACTGAGAGATCAAACTGATTCCAGTAGAGTTGGGCATTAGCTTGTAGCTAAGCTAGTTAGTGAATATTCTGCTAAAAACCTATATATAAATATATATAAATGATCTTATTGGATGAAATCAGTATATTGAATATTTACAAACAACCAGGAGCATGCCTCTGATGCCTTAAAATCATAGTTCACTAAAAACAACAACAATGTTATATTAAGTCTTTAGTAACACTTTCAGTATTGAAAGGAATGAAGAATGAACAATACGTGTACAGCATTTATGAATCATAGTTCAACATTTACTAGTGCATTATTAAATTCAACACTGAACTTGAATGAATTACAATGAACAACTGTATTTTCATTGACTAACATTAACAAACATGAAAAAATACTTTCGTTAGTAAAGTATGTTAGTAAATATATGAACTAAAATTATCTAAAATGATTAAGTGTTACAATTTTTTAAAATCATAACAAATATTGTATCTATTCACAAAACTTATATGGATTTGCTTTATGACACTTTTAGGATGTTTTCAGAAGATTTGGCAATCTAGATTTTAAATAAACAGATAAAATCCTCAGGCTTCATTAAAATATTTTAATATTTAATAAAAAATATAGGAGGGCGAGTAAATTAATGGGATTTTAACTTCATCCTGTATGTCAGTTTCAAAACACACTGAAAAAAAAGACATTTGCTGATTGTTCAAACTACTTATTTAAAATGAGCTGAAACAAAACAATTCTTGAGTTTGTTTTATGTTCAACTTAATTGTTTTATGTTCAATCCATTTCAATTTGTAAAAACTAATAAGGTAACTTAATTTCTTCATGTTGTCCCAACACAAATCCATTGTGTAGAACCCAGCATTTTTTACAGTGCATTCTTCTTTTTAAATTGGAACAAAGTAAAAATTGGCAAGTATGCTGTATAATGTATCTTTATGTCACAGTTGCCAAAGTTGTCTTTTTCTGTCACTGTGTCCGTCCCAGCAATGGAAGCACCTCGATACCGACACAATCCAACTAATCAGACGGTGAATGTGAGCGAGTCGCTGCAAATGAATTGTGATGTGGAAGGCACACCCTTTCCTCAGCTGTCCTGGTTTAAAGATAACCAACCCCTCCATCAGATATCAGGTTAGTCATTCATCACTCTTATTAGTACTAACATTTAAAGGTCCAGTGAAATTAAAATAACATTTTTTAGATGTGAGCATCAGTATGTTAGTCTTAAGGATATCTATTAGCTGATTTGCGTTTAAAAGATATAAAACTGATATAAACATGTAAAACTTGTAGTTTGTCACTTCTGCTTAAATGGATCAATGTTTCTTCACGTCACCTCAAACTTCAGTTTCTCATCAAATCTTGCTCTGACATGCCCCACCCACTTCAATACGCTTTTCATTTGCTTCTCATTTGATGCGCTAAATGACAGAGCTGTGATAAAAACAAAACGCTATTGGCTGTTTTTTAAAAAGGGAAGGAGCTACTCTATGTCTCGTCCTCTCTTTGTGTTTCAGTTGAGACTACGTCAAACATCAAATAAAAAAATGCATATTTCAAAGCACTTCACAGGATTTTTAAATGCTTAAAGTTATTGTGTATTTGCATTGTATTTATAGCCTATTTAAAGCATACGGTCAAGTACATCTTAATTCATTTCTATAATTACATAATTACTCTGTTGAACATATCCATTTACTCAAGTCAAGCCATCTTTATGTAGCACTTACAGAATACAGGCTGTCAAAGCAATCAAAGATCATACAACCAAATGTGTCCTTAATCCTGTAATGCACTCAATAGCAGTAGAAGTGTTTTGCATTACAACATTAACACATTAAGTACAATGTACCCAACAATAATTATTGACACTTGATATAAAGTTGGACAAAGAAATCAGCACTTATTGCTCATGCATAGTGTTAATGTTGAAATGATTGGACAGTTTTTCACTTCATGGTAAAAGCTAATAAATGGAAACCGATTATCTCAAAATGTTTAAAGCAATAGTTCACCTAAAAAAATGAAAATGATCTCATAATTTACTCTCCCTTGTGTGGTTTTAAACATTTATGAGCTTCTTCTGTTTAAAACAAAAGAAGATATTTTGAAGAATGCTGGTGACTGGAACCCATCAACTTATATATAAAAAAATTTGGAAGTCCATGGGTCCAATCAACCAACATTTTTCAAAATATCTTCTTTTGTGTTTGCGTGAACTATTTCTTTAAGTAAATAACACACTTTTTTGTTAAGATTATGTTAGTAGAACTAAGAAAATAAATTAAGTCATACATGCTATTTGTGCTAATTTCAGTACACATTTACAAGCAATATTACATTTTTTAGCTTATCTTCAGGGTAACCACAGACTACCACAAACCTTTACCATAATATAAACCTGCCAGTATATAACAGAATGATCACAATTGTATTCCAGTGCAAACACTCAATAAATAACATTATTTCAACATTTATTCTCATTATACAGTCTGAGAACAGGCATGCTGGGAACTAGAAATCTGCCACAACTCAGTCAATTCAAGTTCAGCTTAATACTAAATTAATACTTAATACTTTGAGTCCACCAATTTTTCATTTAAATACTTTGAACTTTAGCTTAGATTTGAGTGAAAACATTTTTTAAATGAATTTTAAACTCTTTGGTTTTACAGTGGATTTTACTATTTCTATTAGTTTAACAAAAATTTTTATTCATAGAATAACTGTAGACGTAAACAATTTCAAGTAAAATATACCATTTAACTTTGACATGCTTGAACTTGCATTAAATTATTTAGTGCAGAAATTCTGTAGTATTTACTTTATTTTTTTCAACTAATTTTATTAGTCTAGACTAAAACAATAACAATGATCAAATCTAAATCACCTAAGCTAGTTTTAATCAAGTCAAAATGATTATTTAACGTCACTAATTTATATTCATTAATGTCATCAATGTCACGCTGACAATAAATTAGGTAGAAATAGCCTAGCGCTTCAAGGTAACAATGGCTGAGTATCACTTTTTACAGTGAACAAAACATTTATCAGCCACCCAGAAAAGCCAAGCAACCACATCACACTTACATTACCACCTAATACCTTTTGAAAACTGCATAACAATGAATGCAATCATACAGCATCACTTTGATTACCAGCGTGCACAATACAGCTGCATAATAGTGCAGTAAACCTTGAGAAATGATATTAACTCGTGTCCATGTTATTAAAAACAGTAATATAATTTTACACCATTTTACACAAATGTATACTATACCAACTGTTCATTTAGGACAGCACTGCAGCAATTTCAGTTTGTTACGTTTTGTACAATAATGAAGAAAAAACTACTTATTTTGCAAAAACTCTTTTAGCATACTCCGACTGAGTGTTTTTGTAATCGATAATGTTCAGAATGCAAGTTTAGATATGTGAATTAAATAATACAGATATCTATGAGTATACAGAGATATAGCACTGTCTGCTTTAAAGTTACACAATTTTCTTCAGCTTGATTTCTTTCCAGCTGATTTTCTCAATTTCTTTGCATGTTGTTCAGCCCCCCTTCAAATTAACATAAATGTTCTAGTCTAAAGCGATGCCATTACAGATTACATTATCCTCACTGCAGCAATCCCCTCCAGCTTAGCACATTTGAATAGGAACACACTTATTCATGAGCACATACTAACACTCTCTTTCTCGCGCATAAAATTGAATTCCAGCACTGACATAAGCACAATCCATTCAGGCTAATGTAGTGGAGATTTGTGAGGTGGTGGATTGGAAGTTGGGCGGCCACTGGACTACGATATAATAGTATATTACAAATAGCAGGAACAAAATGACACGTGGGGAATGTATGTGGGTTGACAGTGGGCTCAATCCAAATGCAGAGCATGTGCTGTGCTGTTTTTTGGATTGGTATTGCGGGGAGGATATTATATCAGTAGCAAACAGAAAGTTGAAAAAGTTCAAGAGCTACTAGCAGAAGGTCACCATGTCTGCTATCGGAGTGTGTGACTGGAATATGTGTTTAAAGTTTAGCTCAGCTCAATTTAACCTAAAAAACCACAGACTTTTTTTTAGAGATTGCGAAATCCAGTGAAGTCAATCAGAGCAGTTTTGATTAACACTTTAGCACAAGTGTCTGAGGATCATGTTTTAGAAGAGATGCTGATCTGGGCAAATTGCAGTTGTTGTGTCATAGAATACACAGAGTGTGAGAGTGTGTTAGTGAGAGAGTGTGTGTTAGTGAGTGAATGACAGAGTGTGAGAGAGTGTGTTAATGTGTGTGTGTGTGTGTGTGTGTGTGTGTGTGTGTGTGTGTGTGTGTGTGTGTGTGTGTGTGTGTGTGTGTGTGTGTGTGTGTGTGTGTGTGTGTGTGTGTGTGTGTGTGCGTGTGCGTGTGTGTGTGTATGTGTAATTCACAGCAAAGTTCAGACAATTTACTGGTAATGTTACTAGGGATGCACCAAATTTTCTGCCACCAAAAATGATCAGCTGAAAATGGCATTTTCAAATGCTGTCTGAAGCATTTCTGGAACAAATTTTCAGGTATTTTTAAAAACAACCTGTTTTAAACACACATGATCTCTTCACTGCAATGTACCCACATTTATTTCTGTGTGAATTAAAGGGGTTACTGACTGGCATTTATTATTTGCCAGATTTGTGCTATGTGCTAATGTAGTAAGATAGTGATATTAAAAGTCAAAAAGGCCTCTGCCATGTAATATAGTCCTTACTTATGATTGATATAGACCTCACTGATGATGTCATCTGTTTAACCCCAAAGAACATTCACCAACGTTCTCATTAAGAACTTTTCCATAGATAAAAATAAACAAAGACATTATGAATAAAATGATTATTCCATTCATGTTATGGGCTTGGGATCTGTTTTCTTGCATATAATGCATCATTAATCATTTTAATATCCCACTAATACACTAAACCATGTTTGCATTAAGCATTTTAGAATATTCTGCTGTTTCTATTTTTTTTTTTTTGGCAGATGCTGTATTTGATTTGTTGACAGATTTTTTTTTCTTCTTTTGAGAGATGATCTAAATAAATAAATATATAATCTAAGCTTGACAGATCTGTACTAAAGTGCTATGTAATCTGAAGTCTCACATGTTGAGTTAAAATATATTTAGTTGCAAAATAAAGTGGAATAATAGTTGATACTGAACCAGTAACTGAATAAGTTCGGTCCAATATAAAGAGGAATATTCTGTGATATCAAAAATATTATAAAACTGATGTTATGTTTTAATTGCATTTCTTTGGGTAGAAAATGAACATCCACCATCAACAAAATGACAGTGATTTGCAGCTGTCTAGAATTCTCAAAAAATAGCATTTGACTTTAAATCCAACAGAGGAAATAAAGTTGGTGAAGTACGTCACATAGGTGCAATTTTACTCTGGTAAAAATTTCTTAACTGACATTGATAGGTCCTTGAAGAACTTTTATCATCAATGAAACCTTTTCATTGATCAAAAAGTACTTTACACTGGAAAAAAGTGATGAAGAATTGTCATTTTTGGGTGAACTATCCCTTTAAATTGTTCTTCAAAAGAAAAAAAACTAAACCCTCCACTTTAGAAGCTTAACACAACAACAATACACACACTCTAAAAAACATTATTTATTTATTTATGTTATTTTTCACTCTTTCATGCGTAATTTGATGTAATTTTTCTCATCAAAACAAATCAATTAAATTCAATTCAAGTTTATTTCTCTAGCTTTTTCACAATAATTATCATCCCAAAGCAGCTTTACAAAATGCTCACATTATTGCATTACAATCAAAATCAAAAAGAGTTAAGGTGTTGAGTAGATGGTGGACAGTACATCGGTCAAGCATATACATAGTATAAGTGATAAAAAATGTGATATCTTTGTATATAATACCTTTTCAATTGAGTGACCTGACCAACACAATATTTAAGAACAATTTGCTATCAGAAGCCAACAGGGCTAAGAATCAACCCATACTTTATTATTTTCTGAAAGTATTGATGAATTGAAGAAAATTGCAGGCTGCACTGTATATCGTGATGGATTTTTTTGTCTTGCGGTTCAGATAACAAAAGGATGTAAGTTAAGAAAGCCATAACAAAGAAGAAGCTGTGAAAGCTGCAGCTGATTGTGTTTGACAGTTTTGTGGATGTGTACAGGGATCCTCCTTCAGGACTCCAATCGGACTCTCAGCATTCAGCGAGTGCGAGAGGAAGACGCCGGTCTGTACACCTGCTCTGCCTGCAACCAGAAGGGCTGCGTTCAGTCCTCTGCCACTGTGTCAGTGATCGGTGAGAACCTCTCCTCTGGGTTAGGTGGCGCTGTAGTACACAGTCCTTACTTTAGAACTGTGCTTTAGTTTATGTAGTTGAACATAGGCAGTAGGTAAAAGCTCACAGACTAACACACACACTCATTTGTTTTTATAATGGAGTATTTACACATTGGCTTATATTCTCAAACTAATTTTGAAACCTAACACTACCCCTAACTAAAACTACAAGTGTAGAATTTTCGAATAAATATGTGTTTGTTGTGATTACTACAAAACTCACACCCTAACACACACAGCTTTTTTTCTAACCTTCATGCATCTCTTCTTTACCATTTTAATATTTATATTATACAATAATATATTTTAATTATTTATTAATTATTAAGAAAACGATAGAAATAAAACAGTTACTTATGTCATAATATATATGTATCTTATACAAATTTAAATTATAAAATTAGAAGGCAAAATTATAAATAAAAAAAATTTCAAATATTTCCCAAGTGCTGCTTATCGGAGAGATTTTGCAACACATTTTTTAAACCTAATAGTTTTAATAAATATTTCTTATTTAATAATAGTGTTCAGCTTAAAGTTCAATTAAAATTTGAGTTACAATTAGGTTAATTAGGTTAACTAAATTAACAAGTTAATAACTAAATTAATAATAAGTTAATTAGGCAGGTCGTTGGACAACAGAGCTTAGTTCCACACACAAACACACACACACACACACGCACACACACACACAAACGCACATACTGGAATTTGTTGTAGTATTTAACTTTTTTTTTGTTTGTTTCTTTTCTGTTGTTGCTAAGTGGATAAAAGCATATGCTGAATGATTAAATGTAAATGTAATGTGTATTTCAATTCAATTAAAAAAAAATACTGTTATTTCCTGGAGAAAAACAAGCTATAAATTGCTTGTGTATAGTATATAGTGTAGCACTAAATCATATGAATGATGTCTGAATTGTGATCGGCTCCACAACGTGATAAGATAATCAGAGATTTCATGTTCAATTCTAACAGAAAGCTTTAACAGTTGTTTTAAATTTTATCTTTCAGGCTCTGATGACAAAACCAATGTAGAAATAGTGATCCTCATCGGCACCGGAGTCATCGCCATCTTTTTCTGGGTCCTTCTTCTTGTCATCTTCTGCAATGTCAAGCGAGTCAGTACAACAGACTTCTCTTTTAAAGAATACAATGATTCAAGGAACGTTCGTAAATACAACAATACAACAATGATATCTGCAAGGCTTTTTAGTAACAATATGCAGTCACATCAACTATGCCTTGCTTTTAGCACCACATTTGAATAAACAGCACTTTAATGCTGAGCATCAGAGTCAGCAGTTCTATAAGATGATTTGCTCGCTGTTTCTGCGATCTTATAGACGGCGGGATCATCCAGCACTGATTGTTATGATGTTGTCCTGCAGGTGAACCCAGCCGATATCAAGACAGGCTATCTGTCCATCATCATGGACCCGGGGGAAGTGCCCCTGGAGGAGCAGTGTGAATACCTGCCGTACGACTCCAGCCAGTGGGAGATCTCCAGAGACAGACTGCAACTCGGTACTGTAGCAGATGCTTCATTTTAGCAGCTTGATAGAAGATTTAACATTCATGGCTTGTATCCCAGAAGTAAAGCATATTTATGGTATAGACATGGGGGGTTTCATTTAATATTAGGCTTGACATATGTTTAGGATTTGCAGGTGCAGCGTAATATCAGTGCGCCTTCTGCAGCCATGGTACAGGAGCAAAGTTTCTTGATTATCACACCAGAATGACAGTACAGTTGCTAGCTATATTGGCCTAGAAAATAGCAACTTTTCATTTTCTGTCTCTTATGAAACTACTGAAGTGTCAAAATTATTTAAACTCTTTTTGAAATTGTTGAGCGAGATCTTTATTGTCTAATCTGATTCAATTATCTATGCTAAGCTAAGCTAAAAGTGCTCCCACCAGACCTGGAGGTCGGCTGAATGGATACAAAAATGTTAAAACTAAACTGTTTAACTATAAGGGAACTTGTAAAATGAGCTTATTTTCAAGAATAAAAATGGAGTGTTCCTTTAACACTGGAACTAACAGACTTATATAATTACTAGCAGTCATTCTGACCATTGGAATACAGTAAGACTGTATGAATTGATTTTTTTTGTCATGTCATATTAACATTCAAATCTTCTATTGAGATTTTAGAATTAAGCTTTGAACGTCTGTCGTAATATTTGATGAAGTCATTACTCTAAAAATGCAATTCTTTTTGTAAACCATGTAAGAGTTACTAGACCACCCACAAAGGGGCAGTCGTGGCCTGGTGGTTAGAGTGTTGGACTCGTGATCCGAAGGTTGCTGGTTCGATACTCGGTACCAGCGGGAATTGGGGGTGGGGGGAGTGAATGACCAGCACTCTCCACCACCCTCAATACCACGACTGAGGTGAGTCCCTTGAGCAAGGCACCGTTCCCCCCAACTGCTCCCCGGGCGCCGCAGCATGGCTGCCCACTGCTCCGGGTGTGTGTTCACGGTATGTGTGTGTTCACTAACTGTGTGTGTGCACTTGGATGGGTTAAATGCAGAGCACAAATTCCAAGTATGGGACACCATACTTGGCCACACTACACTTCACTTCACTTCACAAAGGCATCTACCTCACTTCATTTTATCCAGCAAGTGGAAGAGCAAAGTTTTTTTGTGAAAATGTTGTTTTTGAAAGACATGTCTGAATTGAAGTTATGAAGTTTTTGCTTTTAGAAAGTTGTGGTTTTGTGTTCTAGGCACACATATTTAAAGGCACAGAAACAATTTGCTGAAGATGCTGAAATGCATGTGGTCAATTTGACCATTATGGCGTTTCAAAATAGAAATACTCTGAACTCTTTTGTGTTTTCTTAATTTTAATGAAATAACAATGTTAGAATGAAATATACAGTGCTCAGCATAATTGAGTACACCTCATTTTGAATATTTTTATCCATTTCTAAGTGAATATAGGTGATGTATTTTGGTGCATTTAAACAAAACAGATTTATTAAACAGATATATTTATTAATATAATATTTTAGTCACCAAGCATATGTAGAAATTGAAAGATAATACAATTAAATTCAAGCAAAATATTGCAAAAAAAAATTACAACCTACAAAATTTTGACATTTTTTGCTTCTCTTGAGTTTTCCTCTTTTTTAAAATTGTATTTAATATTTTTCTATAACATATAAATTTGGGTGTAGAAGTTTTTGGACCGTTATAGTAAGTTATTTTGTTAGATAAGCTCCAGAATTGGCTTCAGTACTGGCTAATCTAATGTATATGCACAAATATAATATTGTATAGCTTCCTATTAAAAATATGAATTTAAAAGATAGATTTTTGAGGGGTGTGCTTATATATGCTGAGCACTGTATACACATTTAGCAAATGTCAGAGTGCAAATATCAAAATGACTGCATCTGTAGTTCTAGTATAAAGAAATTAATCTAAATAAATCTGGAGTAATGACATATATAATCAAATCATGATTATTAATCATTTAGCATAACTTATCATTTAGCATTTAGTATATAGTCTGTTGGGCTGCATGTTGCATCAAAGTGAAAAGAAGCACTAATTTTATGCCTACAGTTGATTATGCTGCATTTCAATTATTAGTACATAGTATAAACTCATCATGAAGTCCATTTTTACAAGCATCCAGAATTGAATATGCCTTTAGGAAAAGACATGTGCTAAGTTCACTTTACTTACATTCCCATTTTTATCATTTTCAACATTTTTGTAGACAGATGTTTAGAACATTTCAGCGACATAAATTTAAACCTAGAGGGTTTGAATGTGTGAACTGAAGAAGTGTGTGTTGTTATTGATAGCCTAGTGGGCAGCACTTCATCATGTAGCATGGTTGTGCTTCAGGCGACATGAGAATTTCTCAATCTTTTTCCCTCTCTCCCAACCAGTTTGGTTTCATCTCAGTTTTTTATACCATTCTATCTCAATAAAAGGCAACAGATAAAACTATAACAACATCAAGCACTGCAGACATAAATATATGGATTGTAACTTATAGTAACTTATTGTACTTATGATGATAGTTACATCTTGTAACTTGTGTCTACAAGTGTAAACATCTTTAAAAGTAACTATTTCTTTTTAATTGATTATTAATTAATTTACTCTTTCTCAGCAGTAACATTTTCATAATTTCAGTTTAAATTCAAATTGAAACATGTCATGCAATAATCATAGTATAATTTACTGTAAGTAAAATAAATATATAATTTTGAATTTGTTTTGTTTTGTTGTCAAGCATTAGATGTGTTGTTAAATTATTAACTTACAAATCTCACAGGGGCTTCATTTAAAAAGTTTACATCTAAGGAGTTTGGCTGACAAAAAACTTGGACCACCCCTTTAGCACTGGAATCTTAAGTTAGCAAGAAGACCACTGCATTTTCGCTGAGTAAACCTCTTGACTAAACCTTTTACAGAAGCTCTGACCCTACGTTTTGTCTATGTCATAAGAAGCAACAACAGTAAAGCTTGGGCAGTGTCCAATCCATATTCCATATTTAAAAAAATTAACTTAAGCTTGTAATGTACAGTACTGTATGTAATTAACCAATATTGGAATCAGTTGCAAGTTTGTAGTTGAAAAAAAAATGGGTATATAGCATTCTAAGTATGATGGACATTTCATCTTTTTGTTTGTAGGTAAGGTGCTCGGCCATGGAGCTTTCGGGAAGGTGATTGAAGCCTCAATCTTCGGTCATGACAAGAAATCCTCTTCAAACACAGTGGCTGTCAAGATGTTGAAAGGTTCAGTCTTATTCATAAACTGTGGTGAACACTAAACCCCCCATCCCCTTTCACATACATTTACTGAACTCTTTTATATCACAGAGGGAGCAACAGCCAGTGAGCACAAAGCCCTGATGTCAGAGCTGAAGATCCTCATTCATATTGGAAACCATCTCAATGTTGTCAACCTTCTTGGGGCTTGTACCAAACCCAACGGTATGGATGGAGCATAAATGGATGCTTTTATTCCATGTTACTTAACATTGACATGAATTGGTTTGTCTGCAGCCTTCTTCAAACCTATTTTTAAACTTCTGTTCCTAATTTGATTTTCAGGTCCTCTCATGGTTATAGTGGAATATTGTAAATATGGAAATCTGTCGAACTTCCTGCGTGCCAAGAGGGAGTTTTTCTTACCTTACAGGGTGAGAGAGACTGAAATGCTCATTTATTTAACTGTTATACAATGTTATATATAGGCTGCACCCTCAACACCCACAATCAACGATAACTGAATATGAGAGGTGCTTGTGTTTGCAGGATCGTTCTCCTAAAACCCAGAGTCAGGTGCGACGGATGATAGAAGCGGGTCAGGCGGGCCAGAGTGAACATCAGCCATCCACTTCCTCCACCAACCCTCCAGTGCAGTCTCGTGGTAAGACATAAGATATAAGAGTATATCAACTCTTAAAAGTTTTAAACCTTAATTAGTTTCTTTGTTCTGGTGAACCCAAAACAAGATATTCTGAAGTATGTTGGGGGAAATCCACAGTAGGAACAAAAGTACTATGGAAGTCAATGGCTGCTGCTTTTTTCCAACATTCTACAATATCCCTTACAAAAACGAAGTATAGTTCAAGTTAATTTTAATAAGTATACTTTATTAATGTAGAAGTATATTTTAAGTATGTTTCACATATTAACATCTATGTACTAGTACAGTAGTATACTACTGTAGTTGTACACTAGTATAGTAGTGTAAGTATACTACTTTCAATGCATCTTGGGACTAAACTGACCCACTTTTAGTATATACAAGTGTACTTTTAAGTGTACTAATGCACAAAATATTTTTTGTGAGAAAATGTGACATGCTGGAGGAAAATGCATTTTTTCTTCTTCTGTGTACTTCATTTAGCCAATAAAATGCAGCAGTGTTATACATAAAATAAGATGAAACAGTGTAGACAATACAAAAATATGACTTTAAAGTGCATTCACATGTCACAAGGTTTGTCATTTCAGCCATGTATGTGAAGTATATCACTGACTGTTTGATGTATTATACATTTTTACACAGGGATAATGGCATATATTTGAATTTAAAACATGCTACAGTGCAATAAACCTGGGCTTTATGCTTCCAACAACAAAAAACTCCTGAAAGAGATGCATTTGTAATTCCATAATATTTAAGAAAGGGAAAATAGGGTATTTTGGAGATATGAATGTAAATTAACGTAGAATCATTAATTTATTCATTTTCTTTTCAGCTTAGTCCCTTTATTAATCAGGGGTCACCACAGCGGAATGAACCGCCAACTTATCCAGCACATGTTTTACACAGCGGGAAACACCCATACACTCTGATTCACACACATACACTACGGACAATCTAGCTTACCCAATTCACCTATAGCGCATGTCTGCTAATTTTGTTTTGTACCACACTAGCTCATGGATATCCTTAAGGTTAACATACAACATCTAAAAAAAACCTGAATTATTATTTTAATTTCACTGGACCTTTAAATGTGCACCTGTACTAAAGTTAATAGCACCTATAATGCATTAACATTTTTTTTAATATTCTCTTTCACCAGTTGCAGTGGATGATCTCTGGAAAACTCCACTCACAATAGAGGATCTGATATGCTACAGCTTTCAGGTTGCACGAGGGATGGAGTTTCTGGCATCTCGTAAGGTAAAATTCAAATATTTATTTATTCTCAACCTCCCTGATGAGTCCTTTAATTAATTTGTCGGTTATTGTTTGGTAAACTTTAGATCTGTTTTAACTCTCTAACTGTCATCGTAAATGTCTGGTTGACCTTTAGTCTATAGGTTAGCATTAAAAAAACATCAACATTAGCTTAAAGTGGTGTCTGGAACACAATTTAACCAAAGAAAGTGGTTAAAAATTTGTGAAAGTTAAAGGGTTAAAGAAGCCCATGATGACCAAAACAGGGGTATTGTAAAGCTGGAAACAGATTGTTACAGATGGCAAGAAATAACCCAGGGTTGCTAGGGTTTTGCAACCTTGCGCTTTGCACCTCACAAAAGTGTGCTCTGTTTCATCACCCTAACACAGTTTTTATCATTGGTAGAATATACATTGGTAGAGTAAAATAGTTCAACACAATCATATAAACATAATGATGCAATGTATCAAACCCTTTACAAGTGGTTAAAAAGTAGCCCAGTTCTACAAGAAAACCACAGATTGGAACATTAAAATACCCAGATCACACACATATTTATATATACTACAACATTTCAACAGAATTGTATAATTTTTATGTTTATATTATGCGTTGATTTTTTCTGTTTATTAAAAGTTTATTTAATATTTTCCCCCAACATATTAATTTGGGTGTACAAATTTTTGGGCTGTGATCTTAATTTTTTTGTTAGATTAGTTCCAGTTTCAACTATACATTAATTCATTTTCCTTTGGCTTAGTCCCTTTATTCATCAGGGGTCGCCACAGCAGAATGAACCGCCAACTTATCCAGCATATGTTTTACACAGCGGATGCCCTTCCAGCTGCAACCCAGTACTGGGAAACATCCATACACACTCAGTCACACACATACACTACGGCCAATTTACTTTATTCAATTCACTTAAACCGCATGTCTTTGGACTGTGGGGGAAACCGGAGCAGCCAGAGGAAACCCACGCGAACACAAGGAGAACATGCAAACTCCACACAGAAATGCCAACTGACCCAGCCGGGACTCGAACCAGCGACCTTCTTGCTGTGAGGCGAAAGTGCTAACCACTAAGCCATCGTGTCGCCCCCATTTTCAACTAATAATAGTATAATATATGATATATGATATAATATATTATTGTAAAGCATCCTATAGAAAATATCAATTTAAAAGAGAGATCTGTGAGGAGTGTACTCATTTTTGCTGAGCACTGTATATATACATACATACAGATTTATTGTCAAATAATCTTGATTTTTATGTGTATTTCAGTGTATCCATCGAGATCTGGCAGCCCGCAACATCCTCCTGTCCGAGAACAATGTGGTGAAAATCTGTGACTTTGGTTTAGCGCGGGACATCTATAAAGACCCTGACTATGTGCGCAAAGGCAATGTAAGAGAAACCCTCCAACTAAAAACACCATCAAGATCAAGAAAGATCTCTGGAGAAATATATCTTGGTGAATCTTATGAGAATTTTCAGGTCACCACAAAATTATTATACAAAATCTTTGCTCTAAACAGTTGAAAACAAAATGATTAGCGCTCCTGGGAAATTTTAATTTTCCTCAAATATTTGTTTAACAGAACAATTTTCCACAGTATGTCATATTATGTTTTCCTTTGGAGGAAGTAACTCCCCTAGTTAACCCAATTAACCTAGTTAAGCCTTTAAGTTGCACTTTAAACTAAATACTACTATCTTGTAATATAACTAGTAAAATATGTACTGGCATCATGGCAAAGACAAAAGAAATTGATGATTATTAAAACTATTGTTTAAAAAAAGTGTTGAAAAGTATTTGAAAAATGATTCAAATTTCATAGGAGGGCTAATAATTTTGCCACAAAAATGACCACAAAAATGCTTACATATCACCTCCTGTATGAGTCTGTTTCATATTTATATTATATGCTATAAGAAATATAATGTGAGCAAATGGTACTTCTCATCACGAGTGCAAATGTGATACTGGTTTTATATGACATTTCAGTAAATATTAGGTCAATGTTAAGTTATTTTTGATTCATTATTTTAGTTTTCTTTTCCATAACATTTTTAAACCATATGCTTCTTCTCAGACACTTCACTTCAATCATATTTTTTATCCATTGTTTTTATCCAACTTTTTAAAACCCTGATTAAAAATGAAAAAAAAAAAAAAAAACTTCACTCATCAGTACCTTTATGGTAATTGATTGTCATTTAAAATATGAGTGTTCTCTTGTACCTTTTTGTTATTTCGATTTCTACATAAAATATGACCTGAACAACCCCCACCAGAGATTCACCCAGCATTTCAGTAAAGGCCAATGGTCAAAAATGAATGCCATTTACGTCATGGAATAAAGATATCAGAAATCATATGAAAGGTTGCGAAAACATTTAAAACATCAAATAAAGATCACCTTAAAGCAAAAGAGTCCTGAAGTAAGAAGAGCAGGAGTATCACTGACATCCTCATAATGAAGCAGAAAGGTTATGTTTATGAGACTGAAGCGCTGGAGAATGGCTGCAGATCAGATCAGCTGCAGGATCACGATAAGAGTATTCTCTGTTATAGGTGAAGTGTTATCTGTCTTTGCAGGCCAGGCTGCCGCTGAAGTGGATGGCTCCAGAGAGCATCTTTGATAAGGTTTACACCAGTCAGAGTGACGTCTGGTCTTTTGGAGTTCTGCTCTGGGAGATTTTCTCACTAGGTAACGGTTAACCAGGGCAGTTGCAATTAAGGCAATGGAGCCGATTAATGGAATACAATGCAATACAATAAATACTATTTTAAAATGCAATAAATAAATAAATTTTAAAAAGATGAAAATATAAAAAAATATTAAATTAAAAATGTAAACAAAAACAGTTCTCTCTGTTTAATTTTCTAGATTTTGCAATGTTGTGTTTGAATATGATTTTTGAACAAACCCTTTAACTGTCACCGTCCCACCAGAGGGACGCTTCATTTTAATTTACTATATTGCAATCAAATCAAATATTAAATTATATTTAATTCAATTATGTATCGTTGGATAGGTCTAAGACTTCTAAATATATATATATATATATATATATATATATATATATATTTGGTTACATAGGAAGATTAATAGATTAAAAGAATTAAGATTCCTAGTTTATAATGCAGCGTCATCTAAAACATGCATCCTGCTTTCTGATTTTTCTTAAAAAAGAATAGTTTTTTAGAGGCTAAAGTCAAATCAAATACCACCAAACTCTCTATACTACTTAAGAATTTGATGTCTATTTTACAAATACTGTCAAAGGTATGAAAAAACATGGTTCATACCACTCAAAGCATACACAGAAATAGGGGAAACCCTTATATGGTCATGAATGGAAACTGTATGTCATCTGGTGGTAATGTTTGGTATTGCAGTCAAACAAAATCTTACTGAAAGCTCTTTTTTTAAGATATCAATTTTAAATTTGGAAAAAAAAATTTTTTTAAATATATAACTTGGATATTATGTTTTTGACTAAAACAGATTTTGTAAAATGCCTATTTTATGTAATAATAAAATATGCATTTATTATTTTATTATTTTCATGAAATTAAAGGCACATAACTTTTATTTTATTTAACTTTTGGAACTTTTCACTTCTAGTACAATCTTAAAATGAGACCAAAAGATTGGAAATCACTTAAGTTAAACGTGTGATTTTCACATCTATGTTCAAAAAGTACTCACAGTAAAGGGTTAAAAGTGACTCATTATTGTGATTTTTCCACTTTTTGTGTTGTTTTATAATTAGTGTACAGCCAGCATGAGACCCAGAGCAAGTGTTTATATATATGGGCTGCACGGTGGCACAGTGGGTAGCACGTTCGCCTCACAGCAAGAAGGTCGCTGGTTCGAGCCTCGGCTGGGTCAGTTGGCGTTTCTGTGTGGAGTTTGCATGTCCTCCCCGTGTTTGCGTGGGTTTCCTCCGGGTGCTCCGGTTTCCCCCACAAGTCCAAAAATATGTGGTATAGGTGAATTGGGTAAGCTAAATTGTCTGTAGTGTATGAATGTGTATGGATGTTTCCCAGTGATGGGTTGCGGCTGGAAGGGCATCCGCTGCGTAAAAATGTACTTATCTTATCGTTACTTTACTTATCTACCATCCCACATCCCCCCGGCAGTAATGGTATGGATCAACTGTGGGTGCAGAACAAGCACATGCACACGCGCGCACGCACGCACGCACGCACGCACGCACGCACGCACACACACACACACACACTAAAACTTTTTTAAGCTCATTCTTAAAAAAAATCTGATTGGAATGCAATAATCCAATCTTATAGAATTGAAAATTAAACAGAGAGACAATTATCTGGAAGAAAATGGAAAAGGAACATTTAAAGAAGAATGTTTCATGTTTAATTTTGACAATGCGAATTGAACAAAGAACTGAAAACATTTCACAGACAAAGATGACAAATATTACTGTAAAAAGTCAAGTCAGAGTTATTTCTGAAGTGCTTTAGACAATACAGGTTGTGAACAAATTTATTAAATCACTGTTGACTGTTATATTCTACTGTATGTAACTATTAAACTATTCACTAAGATAAACTAAATATCTACCATTTTGATTGAATCAAAGCAATTAATATTAATTAGAATAAAATGAGTAAGTAAATAAATGTGTAAATAAATGAATAAGTACACTGTAAAAATATCTGTTAATTAACCAACCCAGACAATATATCATTGTCACTTTATATATATATATATATACAATATATCATTGACAGTTTAGTGTTTATATTTATATTTTATATCCAGAGTGTTTGATGACAGACTGAATTGTATTGTGTGCCATCAGGAGCGTCTCCATATCCAGGCATCCAGATTGATGAAGATTTCTGCAAACGACTCAAAGACGGTACCAGGATGAGAGCACCAGACAATGCGTCCCCTGAAATGTGAGCAAAGTCCTGATTGCATTACATGTGTGTTGTGTCGGCTAATCAGACTGATGACGCTAGTCAGTGATGAAACTCTGTGAGCTACGTGTTCATGTGTTGTCGATGTGTTCTGATAGATATGGCATCATGTTGGCCTGCTGGCAGGGCGAGCCCAGGGAGAGACCCACATTTCCAGCTCTGGTGGAGATACTTGGAGACCTACTGCAGGAAAACAGTCTACCAGTAAGATACTAGAGATACACACACACACACACACACACACACATTCTGAAAATTACACACCGGCTTCTGGATGATTACAAGACAGCTGTTTATGATACTGATAGTATAGCTAATCTATTGGTACACAAAGATGACAATTCAGTATGTCTCGATTTTGAAATTTGCAACTATTAATTTGTTTTGTTGTGAAACTGAATTCTAGATTCTATTTAATCTATTTCAACCTGTAAAACATGCTCCCCCGGTGGATTGTAGTGGTATTGCAGGGGACCCACCATCTGTTATTAATAGAAATTACATTGTTAATATATGTAAAAATGTCTTTTCATAATCTGATGTATAATTAAAAATTGACAAATAAATAATAACTTGTTACTTTTCGATTTCGCTGATTGGTTTAATCACAACCCGCTAATTTAAAACATAGTATGCTGGATATATGGCTCTCAACCGGTCCAGTGCTACAGTTCTCTGTTAGTTTTGACTGCTCGTCCGACCTAGAGACATGCACTCAATGCAGATTTGATTGGTGAAAACTGGTGTGAGCGTTAAGATTGTGCTGGTTCTTAAAATTGTCTTCGGGACTCCCACATATATATATATATATATGTGGGAGTCCCGAA
>CAIGQV010016735.1:28317295-28333601 GCA_903798115.1 Danio jaintianensis
ACAGCGTCTAACAGTTGCAGTGTGTCTACAGGACAGTCAGACAGACAGTGGGATGGTTTTGGCATCAGATGAACTGGAGAGGTTTGAACACAAGCACAGAGAAGCCATGTTGACAAAGTAGGTGAAAACTTTATCATAAGAGCAATGAATTATCCATAAGAGCAGCATTAATCATTGTGTGTGAACTGTGCAGTGTGTCGTCAGGCCGCAGCACCGAGCGCCTCATCAGTTGTCCATCGGTGAGCAGCAGCAGCAGCGGGGGTTTGCTCCGTCCAGCATTCTTCACTCAACTCTCAGGCCAGACGTTCTACAACAACGAGTACGGCCATCTGTCAGAGGAGGGCATCAGCGACTACTTCTCCTCCTCAGACCAGGCCGTTTATAAGGAAAGCTGCCCGGCAACCTCCAACCTGTAACAGCACTGATTGGCCAGTCATATCCAGGTCTCGCTCTCCCCCTCTCCCACTCACAGCTAACTTACTGAACTGACTCTAGCTTTGTAAAGTTCTCTCAGCAGCCACTGGGTGGCACCATTACGTCAATTTTAAAACCAAACAAAAGTATTTTATCACTTTAGTTACATATATCTTTATATAAAGAGTAAACAGCTTTTTATTTGTACAAAAAAATGATAAATGAAGCAGAATGGAGAAAAAAATGATAAAATAAAGGAATATATCTTATTTTGACTGGTGGGTTCTTGATGTTGATATTCAGTAGTTTTTATATTGTGTTCATTTTTAAATATATTTCATGAATTTACAGTTTAATTTTTATTAGTAGAAAAAAGATTAAACACAAACTCTTCCAGTAAACCAATTAAGAAAACAGAACTCTTTTGTTAGACGACCCCACAATGTGTATTTAGGTTCCTATTCAACATTATGGTATTTTTTTGTTATTCATGAAAAAAAAACGTTTGACATGTTATAGAATTACTTATTTAATATTAGTTCTATTTATATAATACTTTTTTTATGATATTGTGTTATATTTTAAATGCATTTCTTTCAACTATTATATTCTTACCCAAAGTTATTAAAAGCAATGGGCTAAAAGAACTAATTTAATCACCCAATTAAACAAACTCTACTATAGAACAGAGCCATCATAAGCACAATTAGGTCATTTTCTGTATGTGCGCACACACACACACAGCTATTTCACTGTCATACACTAACACATAATGTTCCTTCACATAAACAGCCCTTGTTCAGTTGCAGAAGTCATGGGATAACATTAGCCTTCAGAGTTCAGTGTTGAAAGAAAAAAAATCTTCCTGCCTTAAATAGTTTAGTTGAATCAAATGGCCTTTTCTAGTCATCTCAACTTAAATCAGTAAAACTATCTAATAAAATGAAGTTAAACTTTTTATAGCTAAAAAAAAATTTTCTTAAAGCTTAAAGCAACATAAAAACATTTGTCGTCATGACATTTTGTCATGATTTTTTTACAGCGAGAGATGTCCTGCTGTAATTACTGCAAAAGATGGACATAGCAAATATTAAGGTTGTGCTCAGAGCAGCCATTATCAAATGAAATCATGTTTTGTAAGTAAAGTGGTTAAAGTGTTCAGATCTGTCAGCTGTTCTAATACCTTTGGCCACCACTATACATGTGTGTGCTGTCCTACAAAGTTAAAGTGCAGTCTCTATGCAAAATGCCTTTTCTCTTTTTTTTTCCATCAGCTTGGCTTTTGTAGTTACTGCAAATTCGACACACTGAATCTGGAGACATTGTCACAAGCCAGAACAGTCACAAAATCTATTCTAGACTCATTTTTTACGAAATGTGTAGTTACTTTGTCATTGTTGGGCAGCATGCATGAAAAAAAATCATGTTTTAGAAGTAGAAATGATTATTTTAAACTGAAAGAAATAATTTCATTACCCAAATAAGCAAACAACTTTACTCTTTTGATTTACATGTCCCCATAATTCATTTAGATTCTTTTTCAACATTATGGTAAATCTTTATTAACATTTTGACAAAAAAAAAAAAAATCAGTAACCCAAATTCTGAAAAGACGTACAAAGACGAACAAACAAACAACAAAGTAACTGGCTGTTGTTGTGGTTTAATCAAACCATGGTAAACAAAGGGAAAAAAAGGTGCAACCAGGAAGATGATATCCACCATGCAGATAAAAACGAGAACAACAAAAATGAACTCAGCAGTTTCAGAGTCCTTAGATTAAAACAATAATAAAAGGCCACTCAGGATGAAATGTAGCGTTGTGGTTTCTGTTTCTTATTGACTGAAAATATACCCCGGTTGCCATGTCTACGGACAACAACGCATCACAGATTCGAACCATTGTTTACTTTCATAAGGAACGGTCCAGTGTAACCAGCTCAACCAGATCTGCGGTCAAAACACTGACAGGAAATGATTCAAGCTCTTTACGGCAGGGCTTGACGAGACATAAACAACACGTTTCCAGCATAATCTCCAAAACAATAAAGGTTAACCAATAAACCATTATGGGCTGTGGAAATAAAAGTATCATTAAGCCACAAAGCGCCCTTGAATGACATGGAAATAAACTTAAAAACATTCCTTCAAGATAACCTTTGGATACAAAAAAACCCAAAATACAACAACATTCATAAATTTCCCTTCAGTTGAACATTTTAAAAGCGAATACAATTATCCGAAATACAGACCTACAACCAGAAAGCCACTCGAGTGCAAGAAAACCAAATGTACCATGGAAAAACAATTAGAGAATCCACGCTGCATAATAAAAACTCTGCTTTAAATGATGTACAGGTTAACCTCATGAAACACCCAGTACACAGAAAAATAAATATTGTGGAGAAAATAAATCTAATTTGAGAACTTTAAAACTGCATTGGCATTGTCATGAAAATGTACTACAGTAACCTTGGATATTCTGATACTCCTCAATAGTGATTCTCATTAGTGTCATATGGTAAAAATATGTTCAAACTTCTTAATGCTGCTCTGATGTGTTTAAAATTAGTCTAATAAAATGAGAACTGGGTTTAGGGGTACAACGTATAAAAGTGATTAGTTGACTTTACTTTAAAAAAAAAAAAAGTAAGTAAAGCCTCTGCCTTAAAATTATTAAGCAAATTAACGATGTGCATATTTATAAAATTAAGTCAACTTAAAATTCCAAGTTACAATGGGTTTAATCGCTTTAAGTAAAGTCAACTAATCTCTTTTTACAGTGTATAATTCAAATCCCGGACGAGCCCCCCTTTTTGTTAAACCGCAAAAGAGTTTAACTGTTAACGATAAACAAACTACACAACACTGTAATAATATCTGTTCATTAACAGTCTACCTGATTCATGGGTGTTTTCCGTTTATTTTCACTTTTGAATTGCATTATGGGACCTTGATTTCTGCTCTGACAACATTGGAGGCTGAAAAGATTAACTTTTAAGGTACTTTTATTGACATTTTTAGTAGTTTGAAACTATATATTATCTGGGTTGGTCACATAAATTACGGGTAATGAGCTGCCAGTACATTTTCTGTAGTTTTACAGATTTATTTTGTATATATATTACTTCTTATGCAATATATAGTCGGTAACACTTTAATTTAAGGTGACGTAGTTACACATGCTCCATGCGCTTACTATAGTAATTAAAATTAATGATCCATAAAAACATGTAACTAAGCCATGTTATAAACCCAGCAATTAGCAAGTACATGTAATTAATTAACTAATATCCCTCGGTAGTCAAATGAGTACTTAGACTGTAACTACATCAGCTTAAAATAAACCAAAATGTCAATAAAATACACTTTGTAAAACTGTACGATTTCATTTTTAAGATCAGAGGTCGGCAGATCAAACATCAGAGTCCCAAAACACAATTCAAAAGTGTAAATAAATGGACAACAAAAATCCCAAAACAGGGGAAACCGTAAATAAACTGATTTCATGATCAATTACAGTCAACACGAAAATACTTTCGGATTAAAAATGTCATTTTATGCTGCTATATTATTTAAGACGTTTCATGAGATTAAACCCTTTAATGTCCTTCAGTCCCAATGAAGGTACAAATCAACTCAATGTAGTGGAATTCTGTTCAAGCGCTTTCACATTGACCTCTCAAAATGGCACTACGCCACTTGTAACACTAACCACAGTATTAAATTAGAAAATCCAGGTGTCATTCCTACTAGTGAAAAAACAGGTTCTTTCCACAGCAGTTCCCTAAATGCAAGGCTGCATTAAGAAGTGCAGATGAATTTGATATGGCAGTGAAATAAGGAAACCACCTACATCCCCCAAATGAAAGCCCTGGAATTATTCATATGAAAGGTGAATCTGAATGAGCACACTAAAAAACTGATCTGGCATGACACAACATGATTCCGGTTGTGGTTGGTATGGGTCATAATGGGGTGTGTGATGATGAATGGACAGAGGTTTGGCTGGCATAAATAAAAGGCGCGATTGACATGCAAATACAACTCATGACATTTTGCCGATCTGGATTTTCTTCCAGGCCTCAGAGGCTGTGAATATGCAGGAGTCGATGATACCGGCCACGGTGAACGTCCCGCCAATGATGGCACAGATCTGATGATGGACAGAAAGACACAGCGTAAATCAGAAGACTTAGTCAAGTCAAACTTTACTTATAAAGTGCTTTTAAAAATCAATAAGTGTTTAGCAAAGTGCTGTACAAGCATATACCACTAAAAACAAAAAAGAACAATAAACTTGAATTTCTATAGTGCCTTTAAAAGGACCATTTCAAAGCGCTTTACGCAGACAAAGGTAAAAATTACAAGAACGGGTAAAGACAACAACCATTATAATAATAATAAAAGGTAAACTGAACATCATAAATAGATGGGACACTAAGATCACTTAAAAGCCATTCTAAATAAATGCTAAAAGATTCAGCTTGTCTCAGTTTAGGTGCAAAAGACGAAAAAGCCCATGGAATGTAAATGGTAGGGCTGCACAATATATCACAAAGTTATCGTTATCGCGGCAATACTAAATGCAATATATGTTTTTATGCATTGGTTATTTATCTACATTTGACCAATCAGATGGGGCCTTACTATCTTGATCCCCACCTCCCCAGTAGTTGCTGTTCTGTTATTGGCTTGAGCGGCCCAAAGGTGATCCCAGGGCAGAAAGTAAACACTAACGGCAGGAGCCGAGACAGCCAATCAGAGTCTGAATATCTTCTCAGGTGTTCACTCATTCATAGTACTTTAAAGAATTAGAAGTAGTTAGATCTGAAAAAAAATTTTAAGGTAAGTGGTTGAAAACAATTTATTTATGCTGAATTTAAACAAACAAATTAAGTTGAACATCACTAAATTTAATTTGTTTGTTTAAATTCAACCCATGTGATTTGTTTGCAACAATTTTGCAGAAATCATTTTTATCAGTGTAGGGGGTACCACCAAAAGACCATAAATATTGAGGAGACAAACCACTACTACTAAGCTTCATAGGTTAGCATGACAATTTGAAAATCAATCCGAAAGCTGACAGGGAGTCAGACCAATGACTCTAAAACTGAAGAGATGTGCTTTTTTGACCTGGCCCTTATTCTAGTAGCTGAATTGTGAACTGACTGAAGCTTACATGAGGTGGGTTTTGAAGCCACCGCAAGCAATGCATTTCAGTAATCAAATCAGTGTTAATCCCTTTTCCTGCAGCTGCGAGAAATAGGATAGAGTCTTGAGATGTTACTGAGACGAAAGAATGAATTTTAAACTGTACTTCTAACACGAAGTCCGAAGGTTAAATTAGTATCAAATAACAATGCCAGATTTTAAACAATTACTTTGAAAGTCCAAAACCATCCCGTCCACTGTTAACATTAATGTACCTTATTTGACACATTGTACATTATTTGATTGGAAGTGCCAAAACAAAAATACAAATAAAACAAACATAAGACTCTCATGTGGTGTTAAAAGCCAAAAGAGTAGAAATGAGTCTAGATTTAAAAACAGAAAGGGTTTTGTAATCTCTATTTTCCTGTCGAAGAAACGTTTCTGTTTTAAAGTTCTGGTTTCATATTAGCAGAGTGTTTAGCTGCAGAGTTTCCAACTATATGACATTAATAATAGGTCTTCTTACTTGACTTATTTATATATGAGACTTAAAGAAATCCAAAAGTAATCGGATTACATTTCTCTTATACTTTGATGCTTGGATTAGGTTACTGAATACTTTTCTAATGAAGTCATTTGTAACTGTATCTGAATACATTTTTAAAGTAACCCACCCAAGCCTGCCCCCGGATCCAAATACCACATCTGTCTTTCCTTCATTGCACTTTAAAAAATGTAGGTCCAACAAAGATTGAATGTTTTTAATTTGGTTTTATTTGCTTTTTCATTTTAAAGGCAAATAAAGATGTGCATCAGCTGCATAAAAATTAAAGGAGATCCCAAATTTCCTACAGATATACCCTGATATACATGCTTATGAACACAGAGAGTGGCTTACGGTAGTGATGAAGCGGTAGAAAGGCTGTCTTCTCTCTGTGTATTTGACTGTGATTGGACTCAGATCATAGCGAAACCAGATAGCCGGTATGATGCGGCCCGTATGACTGTACGCCACGTACTCCTAGAAATCAACACAACAAACCACACTTTTTCAATTTCACACACAGAAATCAAGAATTGTTACAATATTATGTAACATTTAATCAAAAAATGACCCCATAATAACTGGCAGATGCACAGTATTATTCAATAGTATACCTGTTAATTAACTGTTTATATCATTATAGTCAATAATACCAGTGTGTTATTACAGATAATAAATACAAATATTGTCTAAAAGAGTTGTTATCAAATGTTTCACTCAAACTCTGTGGTTAAACATTTACAGAATGTATAAATGGACTGTGATTTAACTCATATTTAAAACGTCATTCATATCAAATACAAAATTAAATACTTTATTTTCTATTTTCTTTATAAGACTTCACTTTGACAATTTAGTTTAGGGCCTGACAGAATCTGCAGACTTCTTTTTAGCTATTGCACAGAATTCAGTAAAAAAAAAAAAAAATCGGTTAACTTTTATTATTTTTAATGTTTAAAATGCAAATCCACTTCTTTGTAAACAAAGTTACAATAGGTCTCATGTAATACTTCCACTAAAAGACAAAAATATTACATTCAAATTGTACAGTGTAATGGATCCCTGCCTTCCAACAACACAAGACATTTTAGAAAAATTGACAAAATTATAAACAGCGCAGATATTCCTTACAAATACTGAGATGAGATTTTGTCATCTATGAACAAGAGAATTTGATTGTAACTATTTTATTTTAAGTTACTGTTTACACCAAATATATGATTGATTTTCACATTCCAGAGTGTAAAAAATATATATATAAAAAATAAACTTTTACAATTTGCTTTAAAACCTGGAAAGCACTGATAATAACATGACCTTCCTTCATTTCTTCAGAGTTAACAAGTAGAAACTCCATCTAATTTTATTTCGTAGTTTTTAAACGTGTTAACTAACATATAATGCACTATGGTGAAAACACTGGGAACATTTTAGTTTAAGTTACAATTCACACAATATTAGTCACTGGCTTATTACCTGCCTATTATTAAGATGTTAACTGTTTTTAGTACTTCTAAAGTATGATTTTATTCTCCATTCCTAATCCTACCCAATACCTAAACCCAAGTACTCCATTAGCAACTATTAATAAGCAGCTAATTAGTAGTTTATTGAACTAATAGCCTTTGGTAATGGTTTATTAACAGCGTGAATTATACATTAGAGTTGACATGTACCAGAAGTTGTTTAGCCTTTTATTTCAGAATGTTTATATCCTTTCAACTGAAACAGAATATCGAGTAGGTGTGGGAATTTCTTTTTGCATATCATTCCATTTCAAACTAAGGGTCAGAGCCGCATGGTTAAGAATACTGTGGTTGAAGCCATCAAACTGACGTCAACAGACAAGGATTGCCACTCCAAACACAGAAGCAAATGGTCAGATTACCAAAACAAACTCCTTTTTTTTTGGTGGATTAACTTGCATGGATTAATTGTTCACCTAAAGAATAAAAATGTGTGGAAGCAAAATAAACTTGTGTGTGAAGCCTTAATTCACAGACAATCTACCCGTAATACTACTGCAGTGAAATATACACGTAGATTTTTTTTGCACAACTGTATACAGTGACACGTGTCCAAGAGCCTTTGTTGGAGAATGATGTTGACATGGTTGACAATACCCCTAATAATAAAACACGTAAACTCATAGAAACATTACATTTTCAGGTAATGAGTTTCAGCTTTGCATCTGGTGTTTTCTAGAGCCTTTCAAAGCCAAGAGACAAACATTTGATACTCTGAGTCAGTTTCTCAGAACGCTGTACCCTTTGAATAAAAACAACCTGACATCACATTAACTCTCTCTAGTCACGTACACGCACGCACACGCGCACGCACGCACACGCGCACGCACGCACGCACGCACGCACGCACACACACACACACACACGCACACACACACGCACACACACACGCACACACACACACACACACAATGTCCACAATGTCCCCTAAGTGTCTTTAGAGGTGATTAATGGTTGATGGTGCTTAATAAAAGAGACGCATAATTGAAGCCGAGTCTCTGGAAAGCACAGGCTGGATTTGGGAGCCATCAACACAGCGCACTCATATATTTAGTCTCAGAAGCTTCTCAGTGTCGTGCGTGAGTGCGTCTCAGATTACCTTGTTTGCTACGGTGTACTGATAGGAGAACCTCTGCTTTCCTCCCAGATCCTCGTAAACTGTAGGAACGATCTTGAGAATGTAATCGTGTGACGCTAAAGCTGCAGAAAGTAAAAAAACAAAAACATGCCTTTATTTTTTAGAAATGATACAAAGTTAAGGCATGTGTCCATATTCAATAATAACATATATTGTGATATTGAGCATGTATGATAATGTTATCAAGGGCACTTCAAAATACCTTGAATAATTATTGAAACTTTTAGAGTGCCTTTTAAGAATAATCTGATTGTTGTATTAGTGGTTGTTCATCAAAAAAAACAAATAAATTGATGGGTGATTTATTTTCAGAGTTAATTTCTTAGTTAATAACTCAACTAACAGCCAAATAACTCATTAAAGCAAAAGTCGTAATTGTTTCATTAAATGGAGTTAATAACTAATAAAACTTATGTTGTGTTTTTTTTTTAACTAATATTAACAGATGTAATAAAAGTGGCTCACTGTTGATTTTAATGCATTAACTAACATTTATTAAAGAGATTCTACTAATAGAATCCATTAATGAGATTGTTTAGCGTTAACTATTGTAATTTATGATCTTTTTTAGTTTAAAGATTGGTGGTTTTGTTCACGTGCTTTGAGCTGCTGAAGTTATTTTGCACATTCACTTACTGGCAGTGAAAATTGCTTTGGTATGAATATCGGAAAACTTATTGGGAAAAAAAACAAACAAACAAACATTTACTCACTTCAAGTGGTTCCAAACTTTTGTGAATGTCTTTCTTTTGAACATAAAATATGATATTTTGAAGAAAGCTGAAAACCTGTAACCACTGACATCCATGAAAGGAAAAACAAATACTATGGAAGTCAATAATTACAGGTTTCCAACATTTTTCTAAATATCTTCTTTTGTGTTCAACTGAAGAAATAAACTCATAAAGGTTTAAAAACAAGTAAAGGGTGAGTAAATGATGACAGAACTGTCATTTTTGGGTGAACTATCCCTTACGCATAAACAGCACTTCAGGTCATTAAAACCATGAGTTGTAACTTTTATTTAATGAAGCTAAGTAACATTAGTAACAAAGTTAGGGTAACAGCTTTAATAAATGCAGCCATATCTCACTGTTAAAAGTATTATTTCCTTTTTGCAACTTGATATGTTTGAAACACGTATATATTTACAATAAATAGAGCAAAATGGAGAGTTATTTTTGTTATTATGCCCGTTTAAAGTAACTCTTTTTGTAGCTTATGTCAACACTGTGACAATTATCATAATAAAAGCTTCAGAAATTATTCTGCAGGTCTGGACAGATTTAAAGTCTCAGACAGGATGGGTGCTTATTTCATTTAAGTGACGTACTTCTTTTCTCCTGTTTCTACAGTCTATTTCTGTGCTGTTTTGTAATTTTATCTATGTGACTTGTGTCCGCTGTGACGTTTTCGAGCTCTTATTGCCACTCAATGTCTCTCAGTTACCAGTCTGCAAGAGTAAGCAGTGTGTGTGTAGTAGCAAAACACTATTGTTCTATGCTCTTGCTCATACTTAAGGTTTTAAAAGTCTCTATTACAGACACAAATGATGCCTCAGGGTTTGGCTTCAGGATTATTCTGACTTTCTGGTGCAAAACATTTGAGAAATGATTTGTAATACTAATATTAATAATAAAAATCTGAGTGATAACATGGAAGTCCACACTTAAGTTATAATGATAATGTCACACAGTCATAATAGCAAAGAGGGATGATATTACTGGAATCACTATCAAAACATTATCTTCCAGCTGATAAATGCAAAATAAATAAATAAGTAACATACAATCACAATCCAGCAAGTCATTCTTATAATGAACAGAATATCACTGTGTTTTAGTTTTGACTGATCATTTTCACGATGGTTGTCTTGATGGTTACTGACTGGTAACTAATTTGATTGACTATGTATACTTAAGATTTTCTTTTCATAAATCTTTGTTTTAATGAGTCATTATAATAGCAGGAAAGTTGAAAAACTCCTACTATTTAAAAAAAATAATAATAATAAATTACAATGCAATCTTAGAAGCAGCATATATTTAAAGGCGATTGTACACGGTGCTAAATTCTGATAATCGAAAAACTGTCCACGCACACGTCACAAGAAAACTATTCAGACGTAGTGATATGCGACAATTTTACGACCCTGCAAATTCCAAATTGACTTTATATTTCTGTTTCTTATGGAAATCATATGAATAATTGTAGGTTTTTGACATGAACAGAGGAAAACACTGCTTTCATTGCACAAGTTCCTCTCACACAATATTAGCCATGACCATACGAACATCAATGATTTCCATGTGACTTCTCCCAATGGGAAAAAAAAATTGTGTACAAGCTTGTATGAAAGTAAGAATTGTACCAAGTACTTCCACCTAAAGTCCCTGTATGCATGAACTGCATTTTTTATGTACGAATTATAAATTCAGTGAAGTTTTTCCTTTGTTTACATGTATATAGTAAGTCGACAGAGTAAAAGGCTAAAACTAAATAAAGACATACCATTGGACTGAAGTTTGTTGGCTCCACCCAATGCATTAAAAGCCCCCTGGACATGCTGCACCTGCAATAGAATGATATACATATTATTCTCTATTGTATTTTATATTACATATATTTCTCATTGACCACTTTTACATGGACATCAGTAATCAAATTATTTACCTTAATCTAAATAGGGCAATAATATGATTAACTTCTTAAAGGAGTTGCTTTTACCTTTTAGAATGTTCCTTTCATGTTCTTGTTTAAATCTTATAATACATCGGTCGATTAACGTCAATACATCACAACGCTATCCAATGTTTGCTTTGGAGTTTTTAAATTTGAATTTATTTCTTTGACAAGGACATGCACAACAATGCATTGACCTTAAAAAGGAAATATGTTTTGTGCCAACTGTTTTTTACCCTACAGTCCAGGACAGGTAGGTCTTAAAACAAAATTTTAAAACAAAAAAAACAACAACAACAAGAAAATGTTACAATTTAAAATATACAAGCTCACTCAAACAAATCATACACAAACAATCAAACACAAACATTTCCTTAGTGTGTACGTATTTGTTTAGACAAGAGCTAGTTTCGTATAATTTAAGGTGCTACATTTTAAATTTTTTGACTTCAGCTGCAGTTCAGGTTCACTTTCATTTACCAACATTTTATTCAAGCCCCCGTGACAAACTCTGAGGTAATAGGAGAGAGTTGTTTTAATGGAATTTGATACCGCACGCCGAATGGAAAGAAAACCGATATGGTCCTGGACTGACTCTGTAGGTGCGGAGAATACCGTGACAAACAGCAGTGTGTGTATGGATTATTCTGTTGCAAAATGCGCACTTCAAATGCTCTTCAATAATGCGACTAAAATAGGAATACGCCACATGTCTTTATTCGATTTGTGTTTGTTTCGATTATGACTTTAGTTGTATAAACGTAATCAAAAATCTCTGTTTACACGGTAGACTCTTAATCAGAGTATTGTCTTAATCGTATTAAACTCGGAATATTGGTGTCCATGTAAATGTACTGACAGTGTACAAAGGATGACCTAACCTGAAGTTTCGCCCCAAAGGCCAGTTTGTGGATGATGTGGGTCATATCAGGGCTCTGAGGCTGAGCAGTCGCGCTGTGTGTCGACACATGAAAGTTTCCTGGAACCTTCAGAAAACAGAGCAAGTCAACACTGTAATAAAACAGGCAAACACACACCAGATGCAATCTTCATTTAGTTTGCCTGACAGGCACACTGTGAAAAAAAAAAGATATGATCAATAACTCAATGTTAAGTTTTTTTGTAAGTGTAGCATGTGAATTCTCTGCAAAGACAGTAAAGACACACCATATGATGGGCATTTCCACAAGAAACATTTTAAACCATTTTAAACAAGTTGAAAAGAGCTCAAGTGATGATGTTAAGTATTTCTTACTTTATTAATACTGAACTCCCCTTCAAAGCGGCAGCCGTGGCCATTATTAAGAGGCACCTTCATTGAATTCTCTATGTGGCCCACTTCATGCCGTCCCATCTCATCCTGGATGTCCAAACCCACCACTATGTGCAAACAAACAAACAAAGCAGAGAAAAAGTTTGATTGATAGAGTAGGTAGAGCTTACAACACTTTCATTTAACATGAGGACACTTTTACTGATAAAGTTTTTTTTAGCTGTCTTAAAAGTACTGGGATACTTAAAGTGAGTTCACTGAAAAAAAAAAATTTACCCACTATTTACTTTGCTCTCAAGTGGTTCCAATCATTTGTGGTACTTTTTTCTACTTTACACAAAAGAAGATATTTTGAAGAATGCTGGAAACTGGTAAAAATACATATACTGTGGAAGTCAATGGTTACCGGTTTCCAACATTTTTTCTAAATATCTTCTATTGTGATTAATCGAAGAAGAAAACTCAAGCACGTTTGGAACAGGTGATGGGTAAGTAAATAACGACAGAATTTATATTTTTGAGTAAACGATCTCTTTAAAGACATTTCATTTCATATAAAGACCATATTAGAAGTAACGACTATAACAGTTTATTAGTTATTTTTAGTGGATGTGACCATTATACACAAATTAAAACTTATTTTAAGATCTTATAATCTCCTGTAATAAAATTCAGACATTTTTAAACTTGACTATAGTGTCCAAATACTTTCATGGCTGTTTGTTGTTCATTAGAAGGAATAGTACATCCAAAATAATATGAAAACATCTGCAAAGCTGGAAATACAGTGAATTCAACACCGTAAAAAAAAGAAAATGATTAAAATATATATATACTGTAAACAAACATCACAGTTTTTTTTAAAATAAAAACACAGCAGTAGCATTTTTAAGGGCCTGAAATCAATAAAATGACAAAAACTGATTTGGTGAAAGCAGTGATAGTCTATGAGTATTTGACTGAATTAGTGTTATACTGTATCCACATTTATGAATAATGTCATATCACTCAGCTTTTACTGTTCATTTTCTGAAATGAAAGGATGCCAATAAACCTAATAAAACTCATCTGTTTTCATGAAGGTTGATATTAATTACTGCCTGTGTTTTCATATACGTTTAAACCACAAAATAGAACTCGAAATACATCTCTGCCTGCCCCTTTGACGAGTACAATTATTATTTAGCCTATATGTCATCCACAGCACAACTCAGGAGCAAACTAGGTTACACTGGTGGCATAAACAGATTCCACAGTACGAAAAAAATAAATACTATGGAAAGCAATGGGTCTCAGCAAACAGCATTTTTACTAATTTTCTTTTGTGTTCAACAGAAGAAATAAACTGAAATAGGTTTTAAACAAGCGAAGAATGAGTAAATGATGACCGAGTTTTATCACTTTAAGTGATACCAACTACTGACTTGAGATCGAAATAAAGTATTTTTATTTATTTTCACAGATATGTGTTCATGTGGATATGGATAACATTACATTTTTGAAAAGTTTCACATATAACTGACAAAGCTTTTAATTTTTAGTACAACTCTTGTGGAAATGCATTCCGAATCAGTTTGAGATGATACTGTCCCCGAGCTTGATGAACTATGGTCTTTGATACTTAGCGTTATAATGACTGAGCTTGACAGTTATTTTTTTGATGTGAACTATCCCAAGCAAAATCTTTATAAAAATGCAGCACATTCAAATAAATAAATAAATATGCAACCAGTTATAGACCTTTTATAGCCACGAACTAAAAAAAAAAAAATACCTTGGTGTGCGTGCGTGTGTGTGTGTGTAGTAGATCTTCTGACACTCTGGTGGTGAATTACACAGAGCATGTGATGCTATTTTAAGATAGCTTTCCTAAATGGACAAGAAAGCAACATTGACTCTTTACTTTTATGATGCTGGCTGGGTATGATTACATTTTATTATTTCAAAAGTGGAGCTAAAAACGTAATAGGAAAGGAAGAAAGTTGTTCATTTTCCAGAGAGTTTGGCTAATTCCAATGAGCTAACCAATGATGCATCTCAGCTCGCTCATTAATGATTTGACATTTTAAGCCTTCAACCACAAAACATCTCCTTTTTTTGATTAAAGCCCATTCAGTAAGCTACAAACACACAATCTCTACTCATTAAAGAGTAAATGTCTGAATGGAAACATTTAAGCGTAATCTGCCATGTGCCCAGAATACTAAAGGTCTTGCATACTGTAGTTTTCTCGGTAAGAACAGAAAGGAAATAAGTGAAGGAAAGTGTTGAAAGGTGACGCTGTACAGGAACATTGTGTATGCTTTCCAGAAATAATTCATGTAAGAAAGTAACAGAATGGAAAAAACATGGAGTTTTGCGTTAATCATCCTTTTCTGAAGATCATATGATATGATGACATATCAGCGACTATGGAACAAATACTATGGACTATGGATACTGAAGTTATAAGACGTGGTATACTCTTGTGGTAAAATAAAATAGCAAAAAAATTACATTTGAAAAAAATGCCTTAAAAGAGGGACTTTCAGTGAAACTTAATAGAACCAGTAAATGAACACCTAGTAACCAAACCAGCACCTTAGCAACCAATCAGGAATAATTCAGTAAGCTTATATCAATGCCCTAGCAACCACCCTAAACACCATATCATTGAGCCAACATTTACATGGGAAATATCCATTTGCATATTTTTTTCAGAAAGGGTCAAACTTGACATCATTTCTGAAGGCTGTTGAAAACAGAACAGTAAATGAGGTCATACTGAGATCACAGTGAGCCTTTTCTTCATGACTCATGATACAGGCAGAAAAACCTGGGTTCCATTAAAAAGAAAACAAATGTCTTCCATAATAGGCATAACCTCAATGTCTTGCCCATGAGAACAGCTCAAGATGTTCTGACTGAGCATAGTTGGGTCTTTGTGTAATGTGTGTAAAATAGCCAGTTGCAAAAGATTTTGCAAATATTTGAGGATCTGGCGGAAAGTGACATCAGAGGTGACCACAATTACTCTGAGGTTTCTGACATGTACAAATCACAATTTTTAAAGCCACTTTCCAAACATTGCATAACTTGTTTATGTGGACAAAAAATATATTCATTAATTTATTTATTCATTCATTTTCAGCTTAGTCCCTTTATTAATCAAGGGTCGCCACAGCGGAATGAACCACCAACTTATCCAGCATATGTTCTTATCCAGCGGATGCCCTTCCAGCTGCAACCCATCACTGGGAAACAGCCATACACAATCCTTCTCACACATACACTACGGCCAATTTAGCTTACCTAATTCACCTAAAGCACATGTCTTTAGACTGGTGGGGGAACCTGGAGCACCCCGAAGAATGGAGGAATATATAATAATAGCAAGGCACATTGGTTATGCTAGTAAAAATTATTATTGAATTTGGGGCTTTGGGTATACAGCAAAATAATTTAATAAAAATCACAATATTTTCCAGTACATTTGTGTGGTTGAAGAATATTTTAACAAATGAATGAATGAATGTACCACTTTGCAGATGGATGGAGATATAGATGGATATTATATATATATACATACA
>CAIGQV010016735.1:28336761-28365436 GCA_903798115.1 Danio jaintianensis
AGAGAGAGAGAGAGAGAGAGAGAGAGAGAGAGAGAGAGAGAGAGAGAGAGAGAGAGAAAAAGAGTGCATAAATGTAAACAGCACCTCAGGCTCACTAGAATGTGCTGGAGCAGGATGGAGCTAATATATGCAAGAACAGACAACCCTGTACTAATACAATGATATCAAACTTTATATTTGTTAATATTGCACTATGAACAGAGATATTTTGAAAACTACTATTTTTATAAACTACAAAGTAGTTCACAGTTTATGTTAAAAAAATGTGAATGTAAAACCATACTTGCCTTACTGATTTCCTGCTTAAATAATAAAATTGTATCTGTAATAAATTATTAAATAATAAATAGTTATATAGAATAACTATTATTACCATAGAAAAAAATTTGTAGAAATAAATTACTGAATGGTAAAATAAAGGGTAGTTGTGAGATTTAGATGTGCCACCATTCAGTTAAAAGTGGCAAGAACATTTCACTAAAAACATTTGTTTATCCTAGCATATATTGTTATTTGAAACACCTATTTTACTTTAACTGAATAGACTCTGATTTTACAATAACACTTTTTTTCCATCACTGGGATCTTAGGTTTGTTGCACAAATTAAAAATATATATATATTTACTATTAATATACAATTTTCGTGTGAAAAATACATACATTTCTGTAGCAATGAATCCTGTCAGTTCCGAGAGAAAGAGGAACAACATGAAGACACAGCAGCATATTGAAACTGAGGGGATTAAAAAAAATAAAAATAAAACACACATTAGTGAGCCGTTTGCAACAAAACAAGTTTTACAAGAGGTGAAGAGTTCATTTTAAAAGAAACATCAGCAACAATTCAGTTTAAGTAACAATTCTCACCATAAGTAGTGGCTTATTATCAGCCTATTGTTACACCGCTGGCTATCTAAAAGTACATATTCTGCCTAATCTTATGCTACATCCCTAATCCTACCCAATCCCTAAACCCAACTATACCTTAAAAACAATTAATAAGCGGCAAATTAGTACACTGAAAAAAGCCTCATTGTATCAACTTAAATAAATAACTTCTCACACCTAAATTCATAGTTAATGCTTTAACAACAGAAAAAAACTTTTAAAATGTGTGATCAAAACATCACGTTATACTCTCAAAAACAACACAATTCTTGAGATTTTTTAAGACAACTAATTGTTTATGTTCAACCCACTTAAATTTAAGTTTTGTGCTGGGACAACATGAATGAATTGTGTGAACATTTTTTACAGTGTAGCTTAAGTACCAAAACTCACTATTAACTAGTGGCTTATATCGGCCTGTTATTAAGACGATGTGAGAACTGTACCTTAAAATAAAGTGTGACCCCTAAAATGCCTTTATTAACACCTAAAGAAAACAGAAATGTGTTTAGTGATTGCTTGCGGCTTCGCCTTTAATTCTGAGAGTTTAAGGAACCTTTTCAACTTTCATGTTTGCCCGAAAGTAAGTAATTTTCTAATATTAGTAATGACGTCTCTAAATTGTGTCTGACTATGCAAAATGATTAAACCGTGTGCAGCATATAAAAGTCAAAGGGCCATTACATAAGCTCGTTCGACAGGCGAATGATTGTGCGTGGCTTTATGGCTCTGGTTAACGTAATCGTTACCAAGTTCAACATGTGATCAGATGAGTCAAACTGCAAGGCTGGCCACAGAAGCTAGTGCATATTTACATGGAGACAGTTTCCAGTGAGTCGTCTGTGGTCACGTGACTTTGTGGTCGGCGCGTCAGACTCTGACTCTGGTTTGTTCCAGTTTGCTCAAGCTAATGTTTAGCTATAACACAAACAATAAGGCATGTCGCTATGACACATACTGTAGCTCATGGACTCGGGTTTAACATGGGTTAGAGCACTCGTTCCCTTTTGATGAAGATAATACTGACAGAGGATTATTAACACGTTGAAGATGTTACTATTATATGCAAATGACTTTCCTTTTAGAAAACTTTAGTTAAATATATTAAAACAATCGATTAACGCAGACAGATGACATAATCCTCTTTGAAAACAGGGTTGATTAAATCATGGAGATAATGCTATCTTAAAAAAAAAAAAAAAAGATTTTAGGGTCACACTTTACAATAAGGTTTCATTAGATAATATCAGTTAATGTAATTACTAACATGAACTATTAATACTTTATTATTGATAGTTCACTATTTAGTAATGCACTGCTAAAATACAAAGTTACTTGTTAAAGGGATAGTTCACCCAAAAATGATGAAAAAACTTTTTGTAAACTATTTATTTGTTTCTCTAGAGTTACAATTTGCATAAATTACACATATGTATAAGCACACATACATTCACTTTCTCTTTCAACCACATGTACATTTCTATATGTGCGGATGCAAATACCTATTGTATACATAAGTATAGAAAGAAAGACAAATAAATAAATACAAATAGGAGAAAAGGAAAAAAATCAGCTACAAAACAACTTAACTTGAAAGCAAAGCTATGTACATTTAGGGAGTGATTTATTACATCAGAATTTTAACTGGTCTATGATATGTCGCATAATTGTTCCATTTTTTCCCAGTATTAAATACATTTTTCCATTTTCTTATTTACAAATGCTGTAATTTGCTATTATAATTTCCATCCATGCATTAAGGGTAGGACTCTTGTGACAACCAATTTTGGTAATACTCTTTTTAACAGCCACCAACATGATATTTATCTAATCTTTTACTCGTTTCAAACCTTCATGAGTTTCTTTTAAACACAAAAGAAGGCATTTCAAAAGATGTCAGAAACATGCAACCATTGATTTCCATAGTATTTGTTTTTTCTACTATGGATGTCAATGGTTACAGGTTTCTAACATTCTGCAAAATATCTTCTTTTGTGAAACTAGCAAAGGTTTAGAACCACTTGATTTTATGAAATAAATGATTTTTAAATAAATTATTTTTTTGGGGTGAACTATCCCTTCCCATTCACTGTGAGTTAACATGAACTAATAATTAATTACTTTGTTTTCATTTTCATTAACAAAGATGAATAAATACTGTAATAATTGTATTGTTCACTGTTTGTTCATGTTTGTCAATACATTAAATAACATTAAAGGAACATTATTGTAAAGTGTTACTGATTTTAGCTTAATATCTGTTTCCTTTATTATATTTTATTGTTAACTACAAAAAAGATTATAAACAAAATGTGTTAAATCAAGATTCAATTAGTGAATTATAGTTTTGTGTTTAATTTATTTCTATTTCAAACATTTCATTAACAATACAGAAAAACTTACCAAAAAAAAAAAACACCAGTCGATCAATCTTTTACTTTCCTATTTACAGTTGGTGACTATAAAGAAAAGCTTCACAAAGTTAATATTACGTAACTGATCCTGTTATCTCTGTAAATGTTTTGAAAACAGTATAACTAAAAAGACAAGTCTGTTTAACTACAAACCTCGGAAGTACGTGAGAATTTATCCACAGAACCGGTTTACAAACAAAATATTTAGGTTGCGTTTTGGGTTGGTCTAGATTTCAGCAAGCATGACTAAACGTTAAGTAATTCCCTCAAGGCCAAAACAACAATGGAGAATGTGTGTAAAATGACATGGCGGCACACATTATATCATCATGAGTCAAACAGCAACACCTAGCATTATAAACATCCATCCTTCCGGATCATGAGGGAATGATGAGCTATACAATGACAAGTTAGAAAATAAAAACTGAGTCAGCAAATTGGTTTGGAAAAACACAGTTGTGGATCAAAGGAGGAATGTTGATTTGAGAGTGGAAAAAAATGCAAGCGCACAAATGAAGCAGTGGGCAAAATGTCAAATTCCCTGATTTTCACTGACTAAAAAGCTGACTTTCAATGACCCGTTCACCTTATTTTTCCATTTAAGAGTGCTCTGGCCATTGTAAATTAAAATGTGACAGGTTTCATTCACTTCCATTAATTTTTAGCAAAACAACTTAAGCTTGCTTGATGATCAAAATCTTAATGTTTTAATATATTTGATTGTCGGTTGACAAGCGGGAAAGGAATAAAATGGCACATAAAAAAATGGACTAACCATAAAAATAAGCAAAATGTAAAAAGCAATTTTGATCAATCATGGAAAGTAAAATTTTAAATCACAAACAAAAATCCATGATATTCCATAACATTGACAAAGAAAGGCAGCCTCCACACTCTCTGGACCGGAAACATTGGATGTATATGTTCTTGGACATCGTAAATATGGAACTGTCTGTGGCAAGGATATGGCACTTCTACAAAAACTATTACTTCATGGATATGTGCAATAACTAAGATAAAAGATATGCTATTGTGATTTTTATTTTGCATTTTATTTAACCTATGTGTAAAAGTCCAATGTATCTACCTTTGTTAAAAGTGTTCTTGTAAGAAGTTAAATGCAGAGGTAAATTTATTTATTTACTTTAGTTATTTATTTATATGTATTCTTTCTCTTCTTGTTTTTGGCTCTGATTTGTTTCCTTTTTTTGTTTAATTATTTATTATTTTCGCCAGGGGTGGTTGGGTTGGGGTAATAATAGAAAATGCAGTTGGTTGGTATCCTTGTCTATTACTATGTATGCTAGATTATTTCCAATTGTTCAATAAAAATTTGATCACAAAAAACATTGACAAAGAAATGTCTGGAATAGAAGCTTCATGATATTCCAGAAATTCCATGACCTGTGCGATTGGACTGAATGAAGGTCTATAATGGAAAATAAAGCATTATAAATTTCTGCACTTACTGAAAGCTCCCGTATACGTTGGCTGGGTAAGATCTTTCGGCACTTTCCTGTAGATATCGAACCTGGAAGGAAAAGAAAGGAGGGAGAAAAAAAGAAAAGTAAACATTGTATTCTCCAGGGAAAAGTTTGTGTGAAAGCACATTGTGTTCCCAGAGCAAGGCATTACACAGGAGTTAGGAATGTGAACTATGGCTGTGATCCATGAAACACAGACCCAGACGCAACAGTCTGGAGCAAGACCCCGCTTCTGGAGTTACACCTCTTCCTCTGCATTCCTGCAATACATTTGCTCGCAACCTACATTTCTGCATAGGGGAGGGTGGCGAGGTCAGAGTGGAGGCTGTCAACATTGACTAAATACACATCAATCATTGAGAATAAGGGGAATGTAGGGAAAACAAACAATGGACATTTTAAAGTGACACACTTATTGACTGGACTATTGGGTTGGAAAGGGTGCTTTAGGACACACTACAGAGCAAAATAGTTGTTTAAAATAATATACATTTAGTTTAATGTATTGTTTTGTTTTGCATTATGATGACTTTTTTTTTTTTTTCTTTTAACCTTTCTTTCACACTAAACCATCCATAAATATCTACAAACCTTTACAAATATCTTTTTTCACACTGTTAAAAAAAATTATTATCTGTATTTATACACATTTTTTAAAAGTCAAGATTATGATTAACATCCTGTGAGCTTGAAAAAAAAACATGTTAATTAAGACCATTTGTTTATCAAGGTTATTTTTTAATGGCAGATTGTTATATTTTCTAGCAGGGCATTATTGGTTTTGTGGCAGATATTTTTACAGTGTTTTAAAAAAAAATGAAATCTAGCATTCACGACAACATTTTCAGCCGAAAACAGGAGACTTCTTATGCATTTTGCCTGTTCGTTTATATGACAACAGTGTTTTGGGGACTGAAAACACATAAATCTGAAAAAGGGGTTACAAAGTGGAAGTTTAAAGGGTGAACAACACACAACAATGGAGTATGTGGTTGTGTTGTTCTTGCTGAACTGTTTGCTAAATATCCATCATCAAATGTGGATTTACTTCACAATACAACCAACAGCGGAGACGCAACATACACACACAACACATTCTACACACCAGTGCACATTTTGTGAATATATAAATGGGAATCGTTTTGAAAAAAAAAATCATTTCTGACTACATGGTTGTCCTGTAAAAGTAGCTTAATTGTCAGGGACGGGGTGTTCTGTAGAAAATGTTTACAAAAACCATGAATAAGAAGTAAAAAAATTAAATAAACTTGCGTTTTTCAGGCGCACCTAGTTGAAAACATCTCAACTTTTTAGAACGCTGCAAGTGCACCACGAGTCATGGGACTAGGACGAACCAATCAGCTTCACACTATGTATGGAACATACAAATTTCAGTAATAATGGTAGATTAATTACCTCAGACAAATGCAGAGCACCCAAACACTGCAGTGCCATAAAATAAAAAAACTTGTATCAGAGCTGCAGTAATGGTTTGTCATCATCTGAGAGAATGGTTGATGGTTGCCTAACAACAACAGACGCCCCGGGAATGCGAGCACAAAGCAAGTTGATAAAAGGAGCAACGCGCCTCGCATTTTTCATGCGCTTTTAGATGCAATATGTGAACGGTCCTGAAAATGACTCTTAAAAGATTTAAACAACATTTTACTGATATCTGATTGAAATATAAATATGAATATATGACTGATTCACTGTTTTCTAACACAATAATTAAGCAAACATAATAATTAAGTATATTAATTCTCTAGGGTTGCACGATACTGGAATTCGGTACCAATCGATACTGAAATTTTAAAAACCTCCATTTCCCGCTGACATTTGAGTGCTACTGAGCACATTCTTAAATAGCACTGATTTGTCGTTGTGTTCACGTGCTCAACAGAAATGACTGTGATTGGCCGTGAAGCTCATCAGTTCACCGAACTCACCACTGTTTACTGCATGTAACCACAGATACAGGGACACTGGAGTGTTTTAAAGCCGCGATTCATCAGCGGATCACTCGTATGTCAGCTTATAGACAAACCAGCTGATCGACGTGACTTTGAAACACTCCAGTGTCCCTGTATCTGTGGTTACACTCAGTAAACTGTGGTGAGTTCAGTGAACTGATGACCTTCACGGCCAATCACAGTAATTTCTGTTGAGCACGTGAACACAATGGCAAATCAGCGCTGTTTAAGAACGTGCTCAACAGCGCTCAAATGTCAGCGGGAAATGGACGTTTTTAAAACTTTAGTATCGATTGGTACCAAATTCCAGTATCGTGACAACCCTATTCCGTACTGCACTGGAAATCATCAGTATTTGCCATCAAAAGTACACATTACTCTTAGAATTCCTACAAAAAAACACAATGGCCTTTCTTTAATTTGAATATAAAACAGTATAGAGAACAATGACAAAGTACACTATTTGTCACTCCATAAATCCACTTCCTAAATAAGGAACACAGCTACAGCCAAGAAAACTGATCATGTCATCATGTGCATTAACAGAAAAGGAAACAGTCCTCGCTTTGTTTAAGACCACGATACCAAGAAAGAAGTAAACTCTCTGTGAGTCCATGCGTAATATAACCCCATTCAGGAATGCATCCAATCCCTGACTTTTTAAGGAGCTCTCAAACTATCCAGCTCAGAGTCTTGTGCCCTTTTTCGGCTTTGAAACGTTCACAGCTACATCAGTGTTCAGGTCCACCCTTCACACAAAAAAACAGTAACATCCGTGTACATTTCTTGTAGTAAATTGCCCCAAAATTACGCAATGCTGGAGGGGGGAAGCAATCGCCCTGTGTGTGTTTCGCTAATATATTCCTCCATGACAGGAAACATATAGTTCACCATGTTCTGACAGAAAGCTCACAGGATGTAGAAGGTGAGTATATTGTGAGAAACTCAAAAGGACACGTTGTTCCGAAAGCCCTCATAGCCCTGGTTGATGTCTTCACTTACTGTAAAAGAGCAGCTTTGGTGCGGGAGACAGAGGAACTGATATTTACACTTAATGCTTTTGTTTTATCCAAAGCGACTTAAAAAATTAGGACAATAGACATCATCAAAACAAAAAAAGAACAATAAGTTCTGGTTAGTCTAATGCAGGAACCGGAAAAACAACAACAGAAAAGGCTGTTTATTTATTATCTGAACAACAAGGCAAATTATATCTAAATATTTATATATCAGATGTATTGACGGATGAGGTAGAATAGTAACCAAAATAGAAAACATATAAGAGAGTGTATTATAAAATCAAAACAACCCTTTACCAAAATAGAACATAAAAATAACAAATAACAAAATAGAACATTTTTAGAAGGCCAGAACATTTTATAGTACTAGAGTGTTATAAAAGGTCAAGTTTTGATTAAAAATACAAACCATTTTTAGCTAGTTCTTGAAAATGACTAAAGAACAAGTCAGCATCAGCAATATTTATTAATAATTTAATAAACTAAACAGAAAAATTATTAAATAATTATTAACATTTTCTTAATGTAATGGTAATTAAATTGTATTCAAATTACAATTACAAAATATTATTATTATAAATTAAATAAAAAATATTTGAATTAAAAAGTAATTATAAATTATTTCGAGAGATCTCTTGGAGAGTTGCTTTAATCTTTTTGGTTAATGATAAAACTTTTTTTTTTACTTTTAAGTGTCCAAATTCTTGGCGAATGAATAAGACTGATGTTTTCGCTATTTAAAATATAACATAGCTATTTGATGATAAAATGTTAGTCACAAAACGTATGAGTCGCTGAAGAGCAATGAAACATATGTCTGTATTCACTTAAAATGGATAATCTACCCTTTAATTCTGTCATGATTTAGTCATCTTCATGTCTTCCCAAAATCATAAGACTGATCATAACATCATAAGATGATCAAAATATCATTCATCTTCAGAACATAATTAAAGATGTTGTTTTTTTGTCAAATCTGAGAGATTTCTGTTCCTCTGCTGAAAGTCTGTTTAATTCATCTTATCTATTATACAGGTCATTTGCAAAGAGATCCAAAAATTTGTTTAAAAATAGTAATACAATAATGTTTTTTAATGACTACTTGTTTGGTATTGTTATTGATTCACTATTAGTTATGATGACTTATGCATCAAACTCAAATGTATTGCTCATCAATAGTAAAATAAAAATGTAGATTTGAACTATGATTAAGGATGTAGAATAAGTACTTTAAAAATCCTGGCTTGTTTTAAAGCAACTTTCAGACAAACATGGATAAACTCTCAACTTTTAAACCCAATGGATGGGTTTGCCCATATTTGACCCAACATTAGGTTAAAACAACCCAGCATTTTTCAGAATGTGTTCATGCAAACATGACTTTAAAGGGGACCTATTAGGGAAAAATCACATTTATAAGGGGTTTAAACACAGTTGTGTGGCAACAGCCTCTAATGGTGAAATACTAATAAACAGCCAACATCCAAGTTAATGAGCATCTAGTAAAGTGTGAGAATAGGTCCATATACTAAAAGTGTTCCCATGTACATGCGAATCAAGCAGTTTAATCTGAGATGCAACAGCTTAATAAGATAAACATAATTTACCATGGCTTTTGTTTACATAGAAACATTAATCAGCAAACATAAATAGAAGCTCTTCTATGATTTAACTAATGATTAAGATTAAGGGTAGGCTAGGGGTGGACAATCATGCTTATGTTTATTTTTTTTTAAGACTCATGTGCTGACGCACAGATCTCATGTGAATTTATCTGAAAACATATCCTTGTAAAATAATTTTTTTTCTCATGACAATGGGTTGCATTATCTCAGTACAGTTGACACCATATAGAAAAGTCCACCAAAACTAGCTAATGACAATGTGTATATTGTGTATATTATGAGTGTTGCGATAACCATACTGTATTTCTTACAATGTATATAAAACAATTTATGTTAAGATAAATAAGTATCAGATATTTGTCTGAGCTAATTAAATTAAAAAAACTATGTCAAGGTGCAAACATGACTTTAAAGGGGACCTATTAGGGAAAAATCACATTTATAAGGGGTTTAAACACAGTTGTGTGGCAACAGCCTCTAATGGTGAAAAATCATTAATTCAATGTTTTTGTAATCACACGATAAAAACAGCCTGTAGAAACACTTTGGGCCCTATCATACACCTGGCGCAATAAGGCGCAAGACATGTTTGCCCCGACGTGTTGCTATTTTTAGACCACCGCAACCTTAATTTTCCCGTTTTCCGCCACGTTGTTTAAATAGCAAATCCATTTGCGCCACTTTGTGGACTCATGGGTGTTCAGGTATAGAAAAGAGGTGTGTTAAGGCGCATTGTTGGCGCGTTGCTATTTTGATGAACTAAAATAGACTGTGCAACAGACCAGCTGAAAGAAGGTCTAAAGTCCAGCATAGAGCACGTTAGTTGTGTGCCTCGCTTACACATTGCTTAAAACACGCAGGATGTACAGCAATACACAAATATCTTTACAAATGAAAAAGAATTAAAGGAATAAAATATTACAAAAATTACTTTCTACATAAATATAAAAACCACTGCCTCCATGCCTTCTTCATCTCGGGGGGCTTTTTTCAGTTTATTCACAACAACTTGCTTTTGTATAATGTTATTATTATTATAATTAGTATTATTTATTATATGCATATTTATATTTCTTTTATTAAAAACAAGCTTAGATTTGTCCACCTGTCAGGTTTTGGACCATATGGGGCATAGCACGCGTGTTTGGATATAAGTCACACTTCGTTATTATTGTTCATTTATTAGTTTTCTGGAAATTAGAACTGAATTTAGAAATAGTTTTGAAACAAATCTTTGCGGTTAACAAACTAAATTAATTATGTAGGGTAATGGATGTCTTCAGTGGAGTGTACAACACCGTTTCCTTATCCACGAAAAAGAGAAAGGGAAAGTAAAGGCCGAATGGAGGAGGCTCGTTCTTTATCCTCGTGCTGCAGATGGTCTGTTTAACTCTTTTCTGCCAGTGAAGCGTTCAGTTTTTCCATGACAAAGTCCGGCATGTAAATAGCAAATGCGCCATGGCACGACGCAACTGACTCTTAAAGGGAATGGGAGATGAGACTCTAATTGGTTTATTTTCAAAACACACCCATAACTCATTAAGAGAATGAGCACAACCCTGTTAGACCATGCGCCGCGACGCAGAGCTATTTTTCCGTCCTTAAAAATAGCAAAAGTGGATTCGGACACGCCCTTAATGCTTTTGCACCCTGTGCTTTAGACTTTGGAGTTTTAGAATGCACAAATGAACACTGTAGTCTGCCTTCATCTGCACTTCTTTTGATGTTTTGTTTTTCACAGAGATAACGTTAGTCCTGTTTTGAATCTGCAGCTATGCTGATGCACAGGCATTTGTAACGCCACACACTTTTGAAAAGATCATTTGAATCTCATTTGAATTTAAAGCAAGTCACCAAAACGACACAATTTGGATAAAAGCTTAAAAGGGGCAGTTTCAAGGAGTTATAAAAAATGATTTGTGGGGTATTTTGAGCCTTGCATCACATCTTGTATAAAGAGGCATAATGGGTTCCCTTTAAAACACCATGAATGACTGAAAACTCGAGCAGAAATTCTGATTCTTATTGGTTGTTGTCATCTTTCTCTTGTCTCCCAGCAGTAGTATTTATTTTCAGTTCTAGGTTCACCTATTGGAGAGGTGGGGATGAAGATAGTAAAGACACCATCTGATTGGTCAGATTTCGATAAACCTATGCATGTAGCACACAAATGCTTGGAACATAAAATTAATTACATTTATTGCACTTCTCTGCGATATGCATATTGCATATACTATTATCGCTATAATGATACTTTTACGATATATTGTGTAGCCATAATGTGTCGCATGCAGCCTAATCAAATTCAAAGAAAGAAATGAACGTGTAAGGAGAATATATACACTCAGGTGGACTGTTTTATGACTAACTCTGCTTACTAGGAATATAAGAAATCATCTGTGTCCTCTGGATCTCAATATAGCTGAATAACGTTTTACAAAAAGTTCAGTACAAGCTCAAAACAGTGTGTGATTAGGCAAGGCAGAACACGCATGCTTTTCAGCGTGTTGCATAACAAGCGTAACATTTTCACCTTCCCCCAGGCTGTTGAGGAGTTCACAGCTTAAATTTGTCAGATATTTCTTATTTCCGGCATTACAACATCCACAGCTGTTCTGAAAGTCAATATGTTGGCACACATCGACTGTCCACAACACTGCACCACAGCAACGAAGCAATGTTTTAATCATGTAAAATGGTCCAGACGTTAATAGGACCAGCACATAAACACTGAATAATGACAAGTTGAGCTGTGGTAAACATTTGGAGAAATGGTTGGATCTTAAAGATCTTTTTATCTAAAGTTTTTAATATTTGAAATTTGGGCAAACATGCTAGATAATTCCAATAATGTATGTGTTGACATATCTGAATGACTTTGAAATTTTACTAAAATAGCACTGTCAAGGTCACTATGTCATATGCAATTTTGACTACTAAATTCTTGTCGTGTCGCAGACAAGAAACATGTTGAAACACTGTTTGGTGTGTTAAACAATGTGCACAATGTAATTGAGAAGGTGGAACTAGTGACTAACAAGCAATAGTTAGCTACCCAAGCAACTATTGGGTTAGCTAGTTCCATCAATACAACAATTATATTACATCTACACTATATATCCTCTATATATTACATCTAACAATATATCCTCTAAGCATCGATATTCCAATGTGCGCATCTGCAATAGTCACATAGCAGGATCGATACAAGTCAGGATTATAACTGAATAGGAGCCACAATTGAATACATATGTGATTTGTGGTGTTATTGCAAAGTTTAACCATAAATTTACCAATAAGTTTATCATTGGACTGTGTTTTAAGGCCTGTGACTGTGTGAGCATTTCAAGCCAGTTTAAAGCCTTCAGGTACAAAAAATTATAATGTTTGTAACTGCAAAAAAAAAAAAAAAAAAAGATTAATTGTATTTATGTATATATGCAATGAAGATAATACAGTGTTATTTTACTTTTGATTATTCAATTTGGGTCTGAATATAGCTAGACTCCCTGAAAACCATAGAATACTGTTTATTTCATTTGTAACTTTGCTCTACTGTATTTATCAGTGGTTGTGTTTGGTTTATTATATTTTATGCAGATGCACTGCCATAAAAATCATCCCAATCAATCTAAGATTATGGGCCCTATCATACACCCGGCACAATAAGGCGCAAGACGTGTTTGGCGCAATTTGTTGCTATTTTCAGAGCAGCGCAACCCAAATTTTTATGTTTTGCGCCATGTTGTTTAAATAGCAAATCCATTTGTGCCACTTTGTGGACTCATGGGTGTTCAGGTCTAAAAAGGAGGTGTGTTAAGGCACAGGTGTGTTGAGGAACTGAAATAGCGTCACTGAGCCACTGACCAACTGAAAGCTGGTCTAAAGTCCAGTGCAGAGCATGTTAGTTATGCGGCTATGCAGGTCCAAAACGCATACACATTGCTTAATACACACAGGATGTACAGCAATAAACAAATATCTTTACATGTGAAAAAAAATTAAAGGATTATGAAATGTTACAAAAATTATTATTTTCTACATAAATATAAAAACCACTACCTCCATGCCTTCTTCATGTCGGGGGGGTTTTTCAGCTTATTAATGACAATTTGCATTTGTATAATGTTAATATTATTAGCAGTATTATTTATTATATGCATATTTATATTTGTTTTCATTAAAACAAGTTTAGATTTGTCCACCTGTCTGGTTTTGGAGACGTATGCATCGACATATGGGGCATAGGAATAGGACATGTGTTTGGATATAACTCAGTTTTTTGACCACACTTCGTTATTATTGTTCATTTATTCGTTTTCTGGAAATTAGAACTAAATTTAGAACTGGTTTTGAAACAAATCTTTGCGCTTAACAAACAAAATTAAATATGTAGGCTAATGGATGTCTTCAGTGGAGTGCATACAACACCGTTTCCTTATCCACAAAAGTAAGAGAAAGCAAAGAGGCCAAATGGAGGAGGCTTGTTCTTTATCCAAAGTCCGCCTTGTAAGTAGCAAATGCGCCATGGCGTGACGAAACTGACTCTTAAAGGGAATGGGAGATGAGACTCTGATTGGCTTAATGCACGTTATGCTCAAAACACACCCATAACTCATTAAGAAAAAAAGCACAACCCTGTTAGGGCGCAAACCATATTATTCCGTCCTTAAAATAGCAAAAGTGGATTTAGACATGCCCTTAATGCTTTTGCGCCATGCGTTAGGCGACTTTACGCCTAAATTGTAAAAAAAAAAGCCTGTTGAATTCTTTTCAAATAGAGCCATTCCTTTCATCTGGCGAAAATATACTCAATATCGCAATATGTATTGCAGACAAATAAAATAAAAATGTTTTTTCCAATATCATGCAGTAAAGTCCTTCTTTAAACTATATTATTATTATGGTACCGTAACTGTTACTGCTGTCATAAATTCCTAGTAGAAATAAAATACTGGTTTAAAATTTTACATTTTAAGTAAAATGTATTTTCACTGAATGATTTCACTATACTTACACCCTTCTTAAAGTTCAGGTATGCATGCAACTACAAGATTAATCAATTCAAATCAATCAATCAAATCAAATGAATAAATGTGCAATTGATTACCAATTATCATAGAATTTATTAGTTAGTTAATGAAGCCCTAATACTGGCACACACTAAATAGCTGAAAAAATGTGCGTGAACTGCGCAATTGAAAGTTCATGAGTCTATTCTGAGGCAAATGGCATCATTCCTAAAGAGGAAGTGATATGTACCTTGCAAAGAGCTGACTGGTTTATTTCAGATGTTTTTGTCACTTCTATTGGGGTATCAGATCAGCTAAAAGGAAGTATGATTATATACAAGGAAACGAGGCTGTGTTACTTAGCAACAAGAATTTGAATAATATGATGCAATATTCCAACATATGCACATGCTCTGTTTAACCGTGCACAAGACAAAGACAAAAATGTTGCACAATTCAAAGAACAACTGTCTAAACAGCTGATACAAAGCTTTAAACTTCACCCTGACCAAAACAGCCTCACAACTTTCAGAGCACACAAAGGCAGGAAATATACTGGCGCCAACCACTGAAAATCCACAATCCACTTAATTCACAATCTGTCTACAGTCATCTGGGACATTACATTATGGTCTTAAGGTCCTATGAAGAGCTTTGAAATGTGCATTTTTGGTCAATGTGGGAAATAATTTTAACTGAATTATTAAGCCAGAGTAGCTCCTCCCCCTTTTAAAAAACAGCCAATTCCATTGTTATTATAAAGTTTCATTTTTATCACAGCTCTGAAAGTGAGAGTGGTTGAGATCAAGCACATCAAATGAAAACTAGAGAGCTACAGACACTAGAGAGCATTTGATTGGTCATAAGATTTGATGAGAAACTGAAGTATGAGGTGATGTTAAAACTTTTAGGTAGAAGTGACAAACTACAAGCTTTGGATGTTTATATCTTCTAATTTCCTATTTTGTCACTGTTTTGGAGCACACTAGCTTATAGATATCATTATGGCTAACATATTGATACTAACAACTAAAAAACTTTATTTTGGTTTCATGGGTCATTATGATGTCACGGAGTTGCTTTACATATAGTCTACAGATTCAGACCAAAGAAATATTCAACTAGTGGTGGATTAAAACTGATTTAATTCAGAAACATAAAATTCAGAAATGTGTCACGCATAACAATTAGAAAGACATTTACGTTGGCACCGATAACCTGGTGGGCAGTTCAATGACATATAGCGCCATTTCGCTTCAGGATTCCTGAGTTCAAATCCAGTCTAGCAGACCTTTCCCGATCATGTCTCTATCCAATTGTGCTTTCTGATACTGTCCTATCATAATAAAAGCAGCAAAAAATCCTAAAAATAAAAAAAGCCAAAAAACATGTTGAACCCATTTGAACTGTGCAGAAATCTGTATTTTAAAGTGGAGTAACAGCAAGTTAGACTATTATAGATTGTGACAGTCATAAGTTTGATGCACTTTAGCTCAACAACTATCAAGAATTGTGCTATAGACTAAACGCAATTGACTGGGATGGGCTACTCTATGTCCCACCCTGTCTTCTAGTTTAAGTTGAGATTACGTCAAACATAGAATTTTTAAAAATGCACATTTCAAAGCACTTCATGAGACCTTTAAGAACCACTTTACCTGGTTGAGAGCTGGTGATCTCGCGAGATCACGTGCCATGAGATCTTATCATACCCTACAGAATATTTATTTTGGGTGAATATCTCTTTAAGGCAAAATGGGGTCCATCCCAGACTCGTGGTGTGTTCATTATAAAGTGGTCATTGAGCAAGTATAATACTGTGTAAAAAAATTGGGGTCTATCTTTTTTTTTTAATTATAACTCAATTTTACTCTACAAAAGTATTAACCACTACAACAGCTTTTAACACTGTTAATAATAAGACTTTCTTAAGCACCAAATCAGTTTAACAGAATGGTTTATTTGCAATCACAGGCACTTTTAAATATAATAAAATGCCTAAATGTATACTTATATTAAAACAAAGTCACTTTTCAAACAACTATATACCATTTGATGTTTATCCTTAAAGGTACTCCAAATGGAAATTTCCATTGATTTACAGTCATACTGTAGTGGTTCTAAACTTTTAAGAATTTCTTACTTCTGTCGAGAGAATGTTAAGAAAAAGCAGCCATTGACATCCATAGCAGGAACAAAAAAATACTATGGAAGTCAATGGCTGTTTTTTCCAGCATTCTTTAGTATATCTACTTTTGTGCTCAACAAAAAGAAACTCAAACAGGTTTGGAACAAGTGGAGGACGAGTAAATGATAACAGAATTTAAATTTTGCAGTGAACTATCCCTTTAATGGAAAATCTGCTAGAATCTAACTTAGAACTCAACGTTTTATGTGTCTGTTAGCACTAAATAAGGTGATGTGTGCATTTACAAACAGAAACTTTTCAACTGCACATGAACCAAGTGATACATTCTACATGCAGCAGCCAGGAGACAGCTGACAGGATTCTGCTCAGTTTTTCATAAGCCTTATTTAAGGACACTTTGATGCTTTTAAAGAGGGTTCGCATAACATTTATACAACAAAGAGAGAGAAGTGGTTGTAAAAGTGTTTTCCTAGTACAAACGGAGCAATCTGCAGTTTATGGAACTGGATATTTCTGAAAACGTTGTGAGCTGCTTAACAGCATCCCTTTAATTCCATCATGTTACGAAGGTTTGGGTTAAATAATACTGTCTCAATATGCAGCTCACTAGGTTTTGAAACACTACCATTGTGTCTAAGGTTGACGTGTTTGATTCATGCACTAAAGAATAAAACAATCCAACGACCGACTCGTTTCGACCTCTACTCACCTCCGCACATCGAAAGTCATTGCTACTGCAGGAATAGATTTAACTCAAAGGTGTTTAAAGATAAAGGACACTTGTGATGGGTTACTCCAGATTCTTCCTTCAATCCTGCCGGCTGTTCAGACCGGACGTGACATCCGCTTAGGACGCTTTGCACAACCCTATTGGTCGGAGTTTCGCGAGCAGCGTGATTCTGTTTCCGGTTAAGAAAAAAGTAGTGATGTGTAAATAACTAAACGCGTAGCCAATGGTGATTTAAGACCGAAGTTAATTTGACTACTTTCGCTTCCGTGTATGTGGTCCAGCAGTCTAAAGCTGTTTCTACCACAGCAACAACAAAAGCAAGAACTCGCACTGCTGGGCTCTTCCTGTGGCTCTGTTAGTGAAATTTGAGAGTCAAACCGTTTCATAATGGGAATTTTCTGGAATTATGTGAATGTAATTCTAAAACCTATCAAGCTATAAACGAAACTAATAATTAAAAACTAATCTAATACTAAACAATAACTTAGATTGCCATGTCTCAATTTCACCATAACTGTTAGCTAAAGATATTTCTTTCTTTACAATTATATTTAAAACCCATTTAACAAATAAAAAAACAACACTTTTTACAGACTATCTGTTAAACAGAAGTTGAGTCATACAATAGGACTATTTCTAGAAACAAATGAATCAACATAAGTGGCTCAAACAGAAGAACTTACAGTAAGTTATTAAAAATGGAAACAGTTTGATCACAGTCAGTATCGACTAATATAGGGAAAAGCTTATGCAAAAATTACACATGATAGTGTCTCATTTCAGTTACTGGAAAGAACTGAGTTCTTTATCTAGTTTTATACATACTCTTATGCAGGTTTCTCACACACTGACTTTCTAAATGCCAAATTATTTTATTTATTGATAAATTTTTATTAGATTGGAAGTATTTTATAATTTTTCATAAATAATTGATGTCACACTTTATTGTAGTATATGAAAATACTGAATAGCTGAAGACTAGCAGAAAGTTTATATAGAAATCTATATATATAAGTTTAAACTGAAAATTTTCTGGAAGAACATTGTCAAATAATTTGACCGACATTTTTGTTAAATCCAAAACAATGCAGCACAAAATTGTGAATACAGGTAAAAAAACTAATGCAAAGAAGTCCTATATATATATATATATATATATATATATATATATATATATATAAAATCTGGTATCACAGTGGCGCAATGGGTAGCACGATCGCCTCACAGCAAGAAGGTCGCTGGTTCGAGCCTCGGCTGGGTCAGTTGGCATTTCTGTGTGGAGTTTGCATGCTCTCCCTGTGTTCGCGTGGGTTTCCTCCGGGTGCTCCGGTTTCCCCCACAAGTCCAAAGACATGCGGTATAGGTGAATTGGGTAAGCTAAAATTGTCCGTAGTGTATGTGTGTGAATAAGTGTGTATGGATGTTTCCCAGTGATGGGTTGCAGCTGAAATAATGCTGGATAAGTTGGTGGTTAATTCCGCTGTGGCGACCCCAGATTAATAAAGGGACTAAGCTGAAAAGAAAATGAATGAATAAATGAATATATATATATATGTATATATAGATATAAATTTATTAAGAGAACACTTGCAAATTAAAATGTTCTCTGAATTTTTATTAATGAGTTTTAGTGAAACAATTTTTGTTTCATTAAGTAAAGTACTTAAAATACAAAGGTTGTCACTTAGATATAACTTCATTTTCTTTTCGGCTTAGTCCCTTTATTCATCAGGGGTCGCCACAGCGAAATGAACCACCAACTTATCCAGCATATGTTTTACACAGCGGATTTGTCAATTTATATATTATATATATATATATATATATTTAGATATTTTCCCATTTTTATATTTTAAATAGTTGACATTGCACAAATTGGCCCCATAGTTGCAATTTATTTATGCTATGGCTCATCATGCATTGTTTCACTATGTCATTTCTGGGTGCATTCTAGAAATTTTTGCAGTGAGACATTAGTACACAATATGCAAATTTTACTATAAATGAGTTATGGAAAAGAGACCAAATGTCATGGAGTATTTTCCCAGACCTCAACCGCTGTTGCCCAAAGGCACCTCTGTCCGTAAATGACATTGATGACATTGGTATATTCTATTTGCTACACCAAGGAAATGCCTCATTCATCACACTCTTTCACTTCCTTTTTAACAGACAGAACACGCAAGTGTGAGTAATCACAGAAATACAGCATAAACAAGGTTTTTTTCAGATGTTTTATTTAAGTTGAAGCACTTCTTTCTTTCATGTTTATTGGTTTTGTTTGCCAGACAGCAGTCCAATCTTACATAAAATTTTAATTTATTTGACTAAATTCAATTTAATTTTAAAAGGAATTGTACATTTGTGTTTAATTACTGTTAAACACAGTAATTAATGTACAGAGTAATGTTACTCCAAATTGTTTATTTGGATATATCTGAGAACATTTTCAAATTGAAAATAAATGAACAATGTCATGTTTCATTTGTGTCACCTTTATGCAAAGACATGTTGAAATGTTTGTTTTTTTCTGTGGTATCACGTTTTCATCTTGTGGCTTGCATTTCTCTGCAGACTCATCAGTGTTTTTATTGTTACTTAGTTACTGTTTTTCTGTACGACGACCTCAGAAATGATTTTGCGAGCAGTGCTCCGCAAGTCCTGACACATGGTTCAGAAACGCAGAACTGACGTCATGACCTACATATGCCAGTTTGCTTGTAATTGTCATGTCTGTCATCACTGAAATAAAATATTATCAAATAAAATCAAAGAAGTTACATGATGAAATATATACAGCTATAATGATCACAAACCATCTAGGAGTATTAAAAAAAACTTATGTAAACTAACACTGATACAAGTTGATTCATTCAGAAACGTGTGTAATCCTAGCAAGGTGTACGAGCTTATCCAAGAGAAGAGTCAAAATGGTATCACTAAAATTCAGTAATAATATAAAAATACAACCAAGATTGAATGATAAGAGCTATTTGGCATAAAGCTATAGCAGATGGTATCATGGTTATAATTTTGTCTCTTTTAACCAATCTTGTAAGTCCATAAAGTTATTACTGCTGTGTGTCAGCTGATGCTTTATTTCTGATTAATTTAGACACTGTCAAATAAATCCATAGGACTATGATTCTGACAGGACTGAAAAGGCCTTTCTGAAGACACAACAATCCATGCTAGATGAAACACCTCTTTAAGGCGTGAATGTGCTTGCTGTACCATGGTGCCAGACTTTTCTCTTTAATCTTCTTAAAGAACAAAGGTGCAACTGTGTGTAAAGCGCATCTGTCAGTGTAGTTTCTACAGTGAAGTTATCTGTTGTGATGAGGAATTTTGACAAATCAGAAATGTTATTTACAAAGCAATCTTTAGTGGAAGAAGTGATCATTCTACTCTATTTAGAAGCAGGAGAGGAGTTTTGGCAGAGTATAAGAAACTGCTACACAATTGCAACAATTGTAATATCGATTCCATGTGATAATATTAAAACTAAAGTATGAGGCGAACAGGTTATGCACATGGAGATGAATCCTAATAGAGTCAAGTCAAGTCACCTTTATTTCTATAGTGCTTTATTCAAAACTGTTCAAGCTGCTTTACAAGGATGAACAAAATAAATATTTTCAAAAGAGATTTTCAGAAAAACTTAAGTAGAGTTTAGTATTTTTAAGAAATGCTAAACATTTTTTTGTCAGCATTGATTTTAAAATCACTAACAATTCAAAACTTCATAAAACTGTCTGTAACCTGATTCAGGCAAAAAAGTACTGTGTAGCCAGTATCAATTTAAATTGTATTTATAGTATATAATTTGGAACTGGAACTTTAGGAACTGTACCTGAAACCAAACCTCTGATTGATTCTCAGCAACACTTACTTTTGATGAAAGACATCACTGTCTTTATGTTTGTAACAATGACTTTCGAGGGTAGAACAGAGCTGTGATCAATACACGTTTTTTACATTGGTAAATATAAACTATATTTAAATTGAATGACGTACAAGCATTGAACTTGTTATTGATGGAAAAGTCCAAACTGATCCCACTGAATCACACACTGCAGTATAATTCCACAGCAATCCCTCCTGTTTTGAGGAATGTGGTATTGTAAAACAGTGCATTACAGTAAAAACTCAATCAATTGACATTTTCATGTGAATAGGAATAAGTGACAATGGAAATCTTTCACCTCTGACAAACAAGTTATTAAGTCCACAGACATATGTTAATTGTGTTTGTAAATGAAGATCTTCTCCGGCACGGCCCCATGTACCTGTGCCTGGTTTGTTCTTTGAAGCTGATGGAAATTTACCAGACCTCAAGTTTCTATACAGTGATTAACTTTTATGGTTTCCCTTTGCTCTTGCGGCGTTGCACACTATGTACTCCTGTACAATAAAAACAAAGTATAAACTTTTATGAGCACAATGACAGGTTCGCTAATTAGCTAGTTATTTATGTGAAGAGGAAAGTTAAAAAAAAACAATACCATAGGGAAAACTATAAACATGATGGTGCATGATGTTTGAATAGCAGCACTCTTAAAAACAAAGGCCCGATGGTTCCTATAACGTCTTTATAGTTGAAACTTATTTATAGAAAATGGTTCTATAAATGACAAAAACTTGTTTATGAGAAAAAGGGTTCGAGAAATACTAAATGCAATCAAGTTTTTTGTCAAATCACTGCAAAAAATGCTTTTACACCCTTTACTTTTAAGAGGAAAGATCTCAGTATGTGATCTAAATTAAGACAATTAAGATTATATTTGTTTTAATTATATGCATATTCTTTCTATTTAAAAAACAGCCTTTACTTGATCATTTTTTCAATCTAGACAGTGTTAGGGTTACATGATCACATTATCTTTTCAAGTAACTAGTAAAGCAATGCATTACTTTTTAATTATCAAGAAAATGTATTATTGACTGATGTCTCTCCTGTCCCCATGAATGGGGAGCATGCAGGTGTGTTGAGTACAATGTAGACACATATTACTTACTGTACTGTAGTTCTAGCTTAAATGTTAACATGTATTTACTCATCTCATTTGCACAAACACTGATTCAGCATCCTCAAAATGAATAAAATCGGAGAATTGCAAAGTCTGAAAAAGCATTGCTGAAAAGTGTTGAATCTTCCATCCATGCGTCAACAATATCATGCAATCCAAAAGTGCAACACAGCTGAAAGGTTTGTTTGAGCTGCGCCCTAAACTGTACAGACATGAATTTACATTTCCTTCAACCTAAGGATTATTCACTTTACATTTTCAGTTTATATATATATACACACATAAAAGATGAAAAAAGCAATGCAAAAATAACACATTAGTCCTTTTTAATAGTAACTAAAACATTTCATTACTTAAAAAAAGTAAAACAAGATTTTAATATACTTAATATACTTTAATATACTAATATAAAACACGTTTTTAATACTATACCTATTTGAAATTACAATTAATTTCAGGGACAACGCCATTTGGATTATATGAACAAAACCATTGACAATCAAATATATTTATACTCTGTTAGAAGTAATATGAGAGCGAAGTACCGCATGTGTTAATCTGCCAAGACAGCAACATTATTGGCCAATCCTTATATCTCGTTGACCTGGCTGATAATGGGTCTGAGGTCGAAGATCAACTTAACTGAGTAAAGCTTTTAGGCTACTCAGACCTCAAAACCACCATTGCAACAACAAGAGAAATCGCCACCGTCGTTGTAAACACTCATACCCAGTGACACCACTCGGTAAATGTACCGGTTTACAAGTAACTAGGTTTGTTAGAGGTCGACTGGCTTTGACAGGATCAGATAATATGGGTTTGGTTGGCCAGACTCAAGCACTCTGACGTACGTGCGAATTCACGGGGCAGGGCGGGGCGTTTGACGTCATACTAGTCAATGGAAGGAAGCGAGGTCAGTATATAAACCTCCGGGAGCCTTTTACTTCAGAACGAGAAGAAAAGGAGTAACGAGTTTTAAGTTGGAAACAAAAGAACTGACATCTCAGCGTCGCTTCACGGACTATTATCGCATCAAATTCTCGAACACGGGACTTTGGAGAAACTTTTCAAGCGCGCGGGTTTGTTTCGTTCATCTCGCTGTATGTATTTAGAGCTATCCTTCTGTACTATGGTCATCATGGAAGTGCCCACTATCGACTCGGCCTCACTTCGGGATCTGTTGGAGGGAGACGAAACGGACTGTCTGGTTTTGGACTGTCGCTCCTTCTTTTCTTTCAGCTTGTCTCACATTTCGGGCTCAAGTAATGTGCGCTTCAGTACTATAGTGCGCCGCAGGGCCAGAGGGGGGCTGGGGCTCGAACACATTGTGCCCAACGAGGACACCAGGAACAGGTTTCTGTCAGGGGAATACCAGAGTGTCGTTTTCCTGGATGACCACAGTCTAGAGATGGGAGAAGTGAAGAAAGACGGGACTTTAATGCTCGCTGTGAACGCGTTGTGTCGCAATCAACGTGGAACAAGTGTATACCTTCTGAAAGGTATGAAAATAATCGACTTTTTAACCTTTGTTTATAGTAACGTTAGTCTACCAAATGTGTTTTTCAGCTGTTCTCAACTTGACGTGTAAATTTCACTTCATTTCAAAACACTGACCTCTGTTTTTGTTGTTTTCAGGTGGATTTGACACATTTTCCGCTGAATTTCCTGAAATGTGTACAAAGCCAGTTCCTCCACAAGGCTTGAGTTTACCTTTGAGCTCCAACTGCCATTCAAACACTGCTGATTCCTCCTGTAACACATGTACAACCCCTCTGTATGATCAGGTAACCAGAGCCTTAAAATGAACTTTTGCTGTAAACAAGCCTTCTTGAGAGTGAACTAGTCCACTAATGTTCATTGTTGTTTTTATTTTCAGGGTGGCCCTGTAGAAATCCTGCCCTTCCTATATTTAGGCAGTGCTTATCACGCTTCCAGAAAAGACATGCTGGACATGTTGGGAATCACAGCTCTTATTAACGTCTCTTCCAACTGCCCCAACCACTTTGAAGACCACTACCAGTACAAAAGTATTCCAGTTGAAGACAACCACAAAGCTAACATCAGTTCCTGGTTCAACGAGGCCATCGAATTTATCAGTGAGTATAATTTTTCGCCCCTATTATTCCATGCCCTGTTAGGAAATTGGGAACAGATGTCACCCATATGACGTGGTTTGGCAGGCAGACTCACAGCCCAGCCCCCATTCAATCCAAGTCTGAATTGCATTTTTCAAAAGTTCCCTCCAAATCGGCCAGCTGTACCTCCCAGGCCTGACAGCCACTAAAGCTTACATCATCCTCTCATCCTGTTTAAAAAGTGCCCCCTTTTCAAATAACACCAGGACGTGACCTGATCTTTTCATGAGGCAACTGGCTCCATCTGAATGCTTTGCGTCCTTTGTTTTGCCCAAACAAAAGGTAGTGTCTCTGGTTCTCTGTTGCCCTCCTATCAGATCAGTGCACTTCGCAGGGGTGCCACAACCCCCCCCCCCCCCCATTGTGTGTTCAGGCCTGCTGGGAGGGAGAGAGAGAAAGAGGGGGGTTCCCTTCGTCAAACCCCTGCCTGCTTCATCTTGTCCAGTTTCTTTAATAAGACTGCTTCCCTCATTAGCATTCCTGTAGATTTTAATTTACAGTTGAATGTGTGGTTAGCCAAATCGTCACTAAAAGACAGTTTTGCATTTATGTTCCTGACAGAGTTTATTTTATTCAGTTCAACCTTTTTGAAGCTTTTTTAAAAAAATTTTTTTACTGTTAATCCAAATACAGTTTTTATCTAAATATATAGTAAAAACTTTATATATGTATATTCTATATCTACAGTATACGTACAGAACAGCCATAGAAGCTGATATGGCTTTAAATGCAAAAAAACAAAACAAACAGAGTTGTGAGAGGAACTTATTGAATAGAGTTTTAACCAACACTCTTCTTTCTCTTTCTTCCAGATTCTGTACGGAATAAAGGTGGACGCGTTTTTGTTCACTGCCAAGCGGGAATCTCACGCTCTGCCACCATCTGTCTGGCTTATCTGATGCGCACCAACCGCGTCAAACTAGAAGAGGCCTTCGAGTTCGTCAAACAGCGGCGCAGCATCATCTCGCCCAACTTCAGCTTCATGGGTCAGCTTTTACAATTCGAGTCGCAAGTTCTGGCCTCCTCTACGTGTTCCTCAGAGGCAGGAAGCCCCGCTATTGGCAAGAACAGCACAGTGTTCAACTTCCCCGTTCACACAGCAGCCAGTCCTCTTTCCTTCCTGCAGAGTCCCATCACTACCTCACCCTCCTGCTGAGATGCACTCTTTAAAGTGGTCAGACTCCTAATCTCGCCTCTCAACCCGGGAGACTTTTATTTATATGAAGACTGTATGATCCCTGAGGTGATCTTTGCCAGTATTACAAGGCTTGGGAATCTTCCTGAATGTTCCTGTTGCTAACTGTTTTTCACGATTGCTCATTTTGACGATGGCTAATGTAGCCTAGATCTGTTTTAGCACTGTGGTCCATATTTGACTAATAACCTTTCAATGTGACAAACATTAAAGGGACCGTTCACCTAAAACTTTTACTCAGGCTTCACTCAATTCAAACCTTTGGCTTTTCTGTTGAACACAAAAGAAGATATTTGGAATAATGTAAAAAAAAAAGTGTAACCATCGACTTCCATAGTGTTTGATTTTCCTACTATGAAAGTCAATGAATGTTTCACAATATAATTTTTTTTGTGTTCAAAAGAAAAAAAAAAAAGCAGTGATTACATTAAATTTTTAAGTGAACAATGTCTTTAAAGTTGAAACTGTCCTCCATTTTATTATTATTTTGATCTTGATAATCAGTTTTTGGTCATTTGTTAGCATCAAAGAAGCCCCATGTCTTATAGGTTGCTCAGGGATTGTTGTCCTTTTTATGTTGTTGTTGTGTTTATTATGAGAGTCTGAGGAGGAGGGAAGTCACTAGACTTGAAGGTGCTAATCAAAGTTTTTGTTTTCCAACTCTGATCAGTGAATGTAGTCTTTCTAGGCTCTGCCATAAGACAGTGGAAGTTGTAGCGTTTTATTTTGTACAAGCCTGTCATGCCTTTTCAAAAAGCAATCTGATTCCAGACGATTGCTTGTCGGTAAACAAACAGTGAATACCTCATGTGTCTGTACTGTTGTCAGTCCGGTAAGAGTCCTCTTCCCAGAAGCACTACTAACAGGAATGACTCTTACAGGGCTTTTTTTGATATGTGACTATTTATTGACTAAATTAATATATTTCTTATGCTATATTTTTTCATATTTGTGATACTTGCTGACAAATAAACATGTTTTTTATATGCAATATTTTGTCGTGAATTTAATATTAGGATAGTCTACTAATTTGATTAGTATTGTATTAATAATGTACACAGGAACTTTAAAATGCATGGATGCTTCACGGTGCAAGATGAAATTAGGAAAAAAATGGTTAATATGTTTGTTTATGAGCTAGCAATGAGCAGTTCTTCTAGCATTTATGGTTTGAATTAAAATGTTAGAAAAAACACATTAATAACACACGTTAATGTTCATTAGTTTGAATTGTTGACATGTATTACTTGTAGAGGGAGCCAATTGTAATAAATGCTGTAAAACGATTGTTATTTTTGTGACAATGCTCAGAATTCCAATATGGAAAATTATACACTTAAAATGCTACAATACACTGTAAAAAATATCTGTTAATTAACAGTTTCCATATTTTGTGATTCACAAGTGTTTTCAGGTTTATTTATGGTTGCAAATTGCATTGAGATGTTGATTTTGATGTTGAAAATTCAACTCTACAGTTTAACAAAGTGGCTTTTAATGATATTTTAGTAGTTTGAAATAATATAATGTATAAGTAAATAACATAGGGCAGTGCGGTGGTGCAGTGGGTAGCGCTTTCACCTCACAGCAAGAAGGTCGCTGGTTTGAGCCTTGGCTGGGTCAGTTGGCATTTCTCTGTGGAGTTTGCATGTTCTCCCTGTGTTCGTGTGGGTTTCCTCCAGGTGCTCCGGTTTCCCCCTACAAGTCCAAAGACATGCGCTATAGGTGAATTGGGTGAGCTAAATTGGCCGTAGTGTATGTGTGTGAATGGGAGTGTATGGGTGTTTCCCAGTGATGGGTTGCAGCTGGAAGGGCATCCACATCCGTAAAACATATATGCTGGATAAGTTGGCGGTTCATTCTGCTGTGGCGACCCCAGATTAATAAAGGGACTAAGCCGAAAAGAAAATGAATGAATAAATAACATATAGAGAAATAAGTCTGTAAAATAACAGAAAATGTACTGGCAGTTTATTACAAGGTATTTGTATTTTAATATACAATATATCACTTTAAACTATTAAAAATGTTAACAAAAGTCACATTTTCAAACTTTTCAAGGTTGAAAGTTGTTGGAAGAAAGATCAAGATTCCATAATGCAATTCAAAAGCATAAATAAATGGGGGGAAAATAAAAAATAGAATCACTAAATATGGAAAACTGCTAATTTACAGATATGTTTTACAGTGTAGTTAGTTATACTTTCATAAACACAATTACAAAATATGGTGATTTGAAAATGACTGGCACTGAAATTTTACAGTGTACAAAAACACACCTAATTTAAAAAGTTGAACTATAATGTTTAATGCATCACTGATCATATATCTATATTTGGAAGGCATAAAAATAGATTACAAATAAAATGTTATTGAGCAATACGCGTGTTAGGCAAACAAGTACAACAGCAATACGCGGAGGCATGTTACGTGAGGAAAAATGTTCTCAAAACCAGATAAATCCGCATAAAGTTTTGTTCAACTTTGTGTTTAGACTTTTACAACTATTTGTAAACTATAATTTTTTTTTTTTTAATGGTTCAGATTTGACAATAACCAAAAATACACTGTATGGGTCAAAATGATAGATTTTTCTTTTGTGCCAAAATTCATTCAAATATTAAGTAAAGATCATGTTGCATGACGATGTTTTGTAAATTTCACTCTGTGAATATATTTCATTCTGTGTAATATAATTGTTGTCTCTCTGCAAAATATTGTTCTATCCTAACAAACCATCCATCAGCAGAAAGCTTATTTATTCAGCTTTCAATTAATCTTCTTAATCCTCTAAATCTTACTTTTTAAAATCAGGCCCTTATACTGTAGGTCACAAATATCAAATAATGTTCCATCAACATTCACTGTAATGTACAGTATATCTATGTCCACTCTTAAACATAAAGCTTCTTTATTGGAATTGATTGGTCCATGAAGAACCTTTATAAAACAAAGTTATTTATAATAATAAACAAGGATTTTTCAAATGTATATATATGTATACACCACGCCCCCCCCCC
>CAIGQV010016735.1:28370436-28413395 GCA_903798115.1 Danio jaintianensis
ATATATGTATGTACTTGAGGTCAGAATTGTTAGCCTTTCTGTGAAAATAATTATTATATAATTTTTTTTCAATAATACTTACTTGCATTTCTTGAAAATCCACATAGGACAGTGTTAAAATATCAAAGTAAACTTCTGTGTATGTAAAATGATTCAAGAGCGCCCTCTGGCTTTAAACTGTACCCTTTAGCTTTTTGCATCCTACGCCAAGAATTTTAGTTTTTGATTAGACTGACTTAAACTTTAAACTAAAAACTTACGTTTTGATATTTAACAAAACAATTTAGAATTACATTTTCCTACATAATTACCTTAGACTTCAAATATTGTTGCTCTATCAGACAACTCATTTTTTATGTAATTTGTAAAATAATTGTTGATTAAATTGAGCTTTTTAGTCTAGATATATATTTTGATAATTATGATAAACCAATTTATGATAATTATCCAAATTTAGATTAGATGCCCATACAGGATATCCTCAAATAACACCTTTTTTCAGATAATAAACACAAGAGGACAAAGTATCAAACCACAATTAATATATAACTACTGCGTGTGTTTGTGTTCATGTTGACGTCACATGATTTCACCTTGGTAAATAAAAAAAAATACCCAATGTGAATTTTTTTGGCTAATGTGAAAAGTGAAACACGTCTTCACAATATTTTTTGTATCATTTAAAAAAGTGGCGACGCCCTGGCTCAGTGGTTAACACTGTCGCCTCACAGCAAGAAGGTTGCTGGTTCGAGTCCCGGCTGGACCAGTTGGCATTTCTATATGGAGTTTGCCTGTTCTCCCCGTGTTCGTGTGGGTTTCCTCCGGGTGCTCTGGTTTCCCCCAAGTCCAAAGACATGCAGTACAGGTGAATTGAAACTAAACTGCCCATAGTGTATGTGTGTGAATGAGTGTGTATGGGTGTTTCCCAGTACTGGGTTACAGCTGGAAGGGCATCCGCTGTGTAAAACATATGCTGGATAAGTTGGCGGTTCATTAGTTTGTATAACAATAGTTTGTATAAAAATAGTTTGTATAACAAAATATATTTTTGATTACTATTTTGCACTGACATAAAAGAAAAGTTCATTCATTCATTTTCTTTTCGGCTTAATCCCTTTATTAATCAGGGGTCGCCACAGCGGAATGAACCGCCAACTTATCCAGCATATGTTTTATGCAGCAGATGCCCTTCCAGCTGCAACCCATCACTGGGAAACACCCATACACACACATACACTATGGACAATTTAGCTTACCCAATTCATCTATAAAGCATGTCTTTGGACTGTGGGGTAAACCGGAGCACCCGGAGGAAACCCACGTGAACACTGGGAGAACATGCAAACTCCACACAGAAATGCCAACTGACCCAGCCGAGGGTCGAACCAGCGACCTTCTTGCTGTGAGGCGACAGCATTACCCAATGCGCCACCACGCCGCCCTAAAAGAAAAGTATGGCAATTGTTTTTTAATTATATACATTTAAATTTAATCTCAACAAAAATAAACAAAAAAAGACCAATTAGTAGCCAACGCTTCTTTTATCATTGAGATAAAATGCAATCAAATGCATTAAAAAATCATTTGTACTCTGAACCACTGCCTTATGCAAACAACACAAGCAGGAATCAAAGTGAAATCATAGCCAGATCAAACGAACTCTCACAGGCCTTCAGAGGAAAGACTGCCGGAGAATGGAAAAGGTCTTATTTCCATTTCAGAGACATTTGAGGTCAATCTCTCCTCTGATCAGAAGAACATCAACAAAAGGAGAAAATGTCAAACCCATTCTTGCCAGACCAGGTTATTGCATTAAGTTTGTCTCAGGAGACTGAACGATGATGCAGAAACTCCCCCTGATGATCTGTCTGATGTGTTTCAGAGGCGTTTCTTTTAAAAATGCGTTGTAATTGATATTTGCAATTAGATCAGTTTAAGCATTTGGTATATGCTAATATCTATTCTATAATGCGAGTTTTGTAATGAGAAGTGCAAAGCATATAGCTAGTGATTCATAATGTTTTTGAACCATATGCAGTACTCAGATTAATCTGAGTAGCATAAAATGCCCAAATAGCCTACTTTTCTACAACTATAGGGCATATTATAGCCTACAACATAGTTGACTGTAGTAAAAACTAAACCATAGGCTACTACAGTATTTATTACAGTTTATCAGTTCACTGTTACTACAGGCTGGAGCATTGATTAACAGTGTAAATAGCCTACCATAACATATATAATACACTTTCAAAAACACAATAGTATTTACCACAGATAAATATATATTTCATGGATTAAAAGCGATTTTTTAAGTCACAGTTGTTACATGTTGTACATATGTAAGTATATATCGCCTTTAGGTCTGCTTTCTTGCAATATTCAGAAAGAATTTACCTGACATATGGAAACTAGAGCACATTCCGCCACTGAAAGGATGACGCGGGCTAGAGAGCGGGAGTGTCTGCATTCTGTCAGGACGGTTGGGGCGTTCACGAGAAGAGCCGGACACAGCGATTGGACAAGGCACGATAGATACACACATGCACGTGTGAGGTGTTTTTAGCTTTCAAACTGAATTTAGGCGGGTTTTTCTGTTTTGCTTCACAGTATGATGAGACTTCACCGCAGCCTGTTATGGGAGCAGAAAGTTCTGTGGCGGCTTTTTTGAATTGATTTATATCCTGTTGAATTGCAATAGCCTAGTTGTTTTGATGGGGAACAACGGATCAGTTGTTGTGTTTTCCGCTCAAGATACAGTCGGCAAGACAAGAGTTCAGTGGCAATGCAGCAGTTTGCAAGGTGAGTGTCTCGCTTATATACTAATGACATTTTTTATAAAAACACCTCACTTTTCTGTGTCTTTTTGACAACAACTTTTGAAGTTTTGGTTAAATGGTGACGTCAGCTCGCCTCAAGTTCAGACAGGTATGAAAATGAGTAACCAAATGTGATTAATAACCTCATATGATTAGTGTTCCACTAATGTTTCATAGCTGCAGATTACCACAAATTAATTTTAATCACCATGAAGCATTCAGATATGTCTACTTGTCTACTGCAACATCCACTGCTACTTATGATTCTGAATGCACACTTGGTGGACAGTTTACTATCACATGAGGCCATAGACAATTTGAATGGCACTGAAGCAAAGCAATTGATCAGTAAGTCACATGACAGTGACAACAGGACATTATATATTTTTTTATTCATACCCTGCTATACAGAACATGCTTTTTATCTCAAAAGATGTATCTACTCTGATACTGCTACATTGCCATATTTTATTTAGTTTTTTTTATCTGCAGTATATATTGTGATGTGAAAACAATTTCAATAATCAATTTAATGACTCTGTTTGGTTAAGAATTAATTATTTAAAATGATTGAGGGGATTTTGTATTAATGCATGAACACATAAATACAACAGAACAAAGCTATTTTAAATTTAATATTGCTGTATTTGTTTCTGTAAAGTCTAAGTGTATTCAGGTATGAAATTAAATGATCAAATTAAAAATAAAATAGGATTTTCTTTACTGTATAAATGAAATGTCAGTTAATCTTGGTCAAAGCTAAACATTATTTCGTTGCTTGTGCTTGAATGTTTTTACAAAGTAAAAACATTCACAGTCCTTTTGCACAATAACAGGCCTTAAACCATGGGCAATTTATAAACCTTCCACAATGTTCCATTGTGTTCCACACCACATAAATAACATTAGCTTCAAACCCTGAGGAATGTTTCTCCACTTTTTACCTGGGGAATAAATTGGATACAGTCAAAAGATCAGATCTGTGCATTAAGACTTGCTGTTTACATGAATGCAGCCTTATATCCTAAAAGGTTTAAGGTAAAAAAAAAAAAAGATGGCAGTATAGGAAGATGATTGAATAATACAGCCACAGTTGGTATGTGGCGGTTAAACATTTCTGAATTTTTCTTCTGTTTAGGAATGTTTAGTTTTTTAATTTTACAGTTTTATGTGTTCATATATAATCGCATGAATTATCCCTGGAATGAAAAGCTCTGTTTTGACCATATTTGGAACGGTTGTGAGTTTTAATGAGCTCTGCTCTGATGCTCAGCAACTCCTTACCTGCTCTTCCCATAAACTGAGTTTTATGAAGTTCATGGGAAGTTTATTTCTCTCCAGAATAATGACAGTAAGTGCGGAGTGATTTGACATGATGCGTAAACACTTATACTCAGCAGGTTGCTCAGGCTTTCATTTCAGTATGTAGACATACCTCTAATTGAAACAAAATATTGAGTAGGGGGCGGGGCTTTCTTTTTGTGCATCATTCTTTTGTAGCAAACTAACTGTAAGAATGACGTGGTTAAGAATATTGTTGCTGAAGCATTCAAATTGACGTCAACAGAGATAGACTGCCACTGCCAGCAAATGCTCAGACTTTGAAGATTACCAAAACAATAAATTTTTTCAGTGGATTAACTTGCAGTGGTTAATTGTTCACCTAAAGAATAGCAATGTGCACTAGCAAAATAAGCATTGTACTTTTTTTTTTCACAAGGACATTAACTTTTTCAAGTGTGAAAAGCACTTTTATTTATCTGTTACGGCCACAGAATTGCTCTGTGATGTGACAATTAGTCTTTTAAACTCTTTTAAATTAAATCATGTTGGTATTTATTATATTTTTGGAAACACCATGAAAAAGGACTCTGATTCCAGACGTTTTCTGAGTCAAACAGGAAATGTAACTCCCACGATGAGAGAGGGGTGGCCATTGCCTTTTGAGCTATGCAGAGTTGGCAAGGTTGTGGCTTTCCCAGGACCTTGATGAGAACTGTAGAGAGGGAACAATTATTTGTACTACGGAAATGAGGAATCCAATAAACATTTGGTCTATTTAACGTTCTAAAAAAGGTTTCATTAATGTGATAATCTTCTAAGAAAGATTGTCAGGAATTCGGTAGAAATTGTTGCAGAACTTTAGAGTTTGAGGTAGTGATGTCATCACTTAATGGTGTCCTGGTAGTCTTGCTTGATCTTTCAGTTACACCATTGCCACGCCGTTTGACGGCAGTTTGCTCATGTTGGCATTATCTTACCACCAGATGGCAGCTAAGATCTCCTAACTGACTGCAAAATATTGCTGTCAGATGTATTCTAATGAGAATAACGATTATATTTATTAAGGAAATGTCAACAGTTCACACAAATACTTTAAAACAAAACTAGCCTATTGGTGTTTCTGGCTCATCCTAAACACCATTCTTTAGTCATCTTTTTAGTGTCCTTTATTATGAATTGGTGACAACTAATAGCCTTTTGCTTGCGTAAATGCTAAAATAGTGTCCTGTTTATTTTTTTTCTTCAACTAGAGATCATTTAAAGTGTAAACATTTCCTGTGGACAACCTTAAATGCAATTCTCTGACATGCATTCTTTGCATTTGTTTCTCTCGCCAGCTCTCTTTCTCTAACTGAGCAATGACCCTTTGAACATACATTCATTGTTTAAGGGACTTGGCTCCAAGTCAGATGAGTAGTTTGTCTGCTTTCCATCATCCACTGAGTCAGAGGGCAGCCAGCCATCTGCAAAAAAAATGGTGCGTGTAAAATAAAACTGTTTATAAAGTAACAGATTTATTGTATGCTTTACGCAAGGTGATATACCTTAAGGGAGGATATATTTTTGAATTCTCCTAACAAACAAATCAGCCAAGACCTAGGCTTGGATCCTTCAACAGCCATGTTTAGTAGTGGTCTGGTTTGTAACACCTATTGTATGATAGCCAAGCAAACAGACACATAATTTAGTGAGGATTAACACATCCTAGAGCAGGGGTCATGAAAGTGTCATGCAGAGAATGCTAAAGACCAGACATTGGCTGTAGCTGACAAGAGGCACATAACTGTCTTTGCATAACACACACACACACACGCATACACACAAACACACACACACACACACACACACACACACACACACACACGCACACACACACACGCACACACACACATCTATATCTATCTATCTATCTATCTATCTATTTTATATATATATATATATAAAAATAAATATAATCATGTTTTTATGTTTTACTCCTCCTTGAACCGTCACCTTATCGTGGTGGAGGGGTTTGAGTGCCTGAGTGATCCTAAGAGCTATGTTGTCGGGGGCTAATGCCCCTGGTAGGGTCTCCCAAGGCAAACAGGTCTTAGGTGACAGGTCAGACTAAGTGCAGTTCAAAAACCCCTTATGAGTGTCAGAACATCGAGGACCGTGACGTCGCCCGGTATGGCGCAGCCGGGGCCCCACCCTGGAGCCAGGCCTGGGGTAGGGGCTCGTATGCGAGCGCCTGGTGGCCGGGTTTTTTCCCACGGAACCCGGCCGGGCTTAGCCCGAAGGAGCGACGTGGGACCATCCTCCCGCAGGCCCACCACCTGCAGGGGGAGCCGTAAGGGGCCGGTGCATTGTGGAACGGGTGGTGGTCGAAGGTTAGGACCATGACAACCCGATCGTCGGGCACAGAAACTGGCTCTTGGGACATGGAATGTCACCTCACTGGGAGGGAAGGAGCCCGAGCTTGTGCGGGAGGTGGAACGGTACCGACTAGAGATAGTTGGGCTCACCTCCACGCACAGCTGGGGCTCTGGAACTCAACTTCTTGAGAAGGGCTGGACTTTCTTCTATTCTGGAGTTGCTCACGGTGAGAGGCGGCGGGCTGGTGTGGGCTTGCTTATAGCTCCCCAACTTAGCCGCCATGTGTTGGAGTTTTCCCCGGTGAACGAGAGGGTCGCCTCCCTGCGCCTTCGGGTCAGGGATAGGTCTCTCACTGTGGTTTGTGTCTACGGGCCAAACACCAGTGTAGAGTACCCGGCCTTCTTGGAGTCCTTGGGAGGGGTGCTGGAAGGTGCTCAGACTGAGGACTCCCTTGTTCTACTGGGGGACTTCAATGCCCACGTGGGTAATGACAGTGAAACCTGGAGAGGCGTGATTGGGAGGAACGGCCTCCCTGATCTGAATCCGAGTGGTGTTCTGTTATTGGACTTCTGTGCTAATCACAGTTTGTCCATAACGAACACCATGTTCAAACATAAGGGTGTCCATCAGTGCACATGGCACCAGGACACCCTAGGGCGGAGGTCAATGATTGACTTTGTGGTTGTATCATCTGATCTCCGACCGTATGTTCTGGACACTCGGGTAAAGAGAGGGGCAGAGCTGTCAACTGATCACCACCTGGTGGTGAGTTGGATCCGCTGGCAGGGGGGAAAGCTAGACAGACCTGGCGGGCCCAAACGTATTGTGAGGGTCCGCTGGGAACGTCTAGCTGAACCTCAAGTCAGAGGGATTTTCAACTCTCACCTCCGGAAGAGCTTTGACCAAATCCCGAGGGAGGCTGGAGACATTGAGACCGAGTGGTCCATGTTCTCTGACTCCATTGTTGACGCGGCCGTGAAGAGCTGTGGCCGTAAGGTCTGTGGTGCCTGTCGCGGTGGCAATCCACGAACCCGGTGGTGGACACCGGGAGTAAGGGATGCCGTCAAGCTGAAAAAGGAGTCCTACAGGGCTTGGTTGGCTTGCAGGACTCCCGAGGCAGCTGATGGGTGCCGACGGGCCAAGCGTGCTGCCGCCCGGGCGGTTGCGGAAGCAAAAACTCGGGCCTGGGAAGAGTTCGGGGAGACCATGGAGGAAGACTATCGGTCGGCCCCAAAGAGATTCTGGCAAACCGTCCGGCGCCTCAGGAGGGGAAAGCAGCTCCACTTCGACACTGTTTACAGTGGAAGTGGGGAGCTGTTGACCTCGACTGGGGATGTTGTCGGACGGTGGAAGGAATACTTTGAGGATCTCCTTAACCCCACTGACATGTCTTTCATTGAGGAAGCAGAGACCGGGGATGCAGTGGTGGACCCACCCATCACCCAAGCTGAAGTCACTGAGGTAGTTTGCAAGCTCCGCAGTGGCAAAGCAGCGGGGGTGGATGAGATTTACCCTGTGTATCTTAGGTCTCTGGATGTTGCAGGGCTGTCTTGGCTGACACGTCTCTACAATATCGCATGGAGGTCGGGGACAGTACCTCTGGACTGGGCAACTGGGGTGGTGGTTCCCATTTTTAAGAAGGGGGACCGGAGGGTGTGCTCCAACTATAGGGGGATCACACTCCTCAGCCTCCCTGGGAAAGTCTATGCCAGGGTATTGGAGAGGAGGATCCGGCCGGTGGTTGAACCTGGGATTCAGGAGGAACAATGTGGTTTTCGTCCGGGCCGTGGTACACTGGACCAGCTCTATACCCTCACCAGGGTGCTCGAGGGTTCATGGGAGTATGCCCAACCAGTCCACATGTGTTTTGTGGACCTGGAGAAGGCATTCGACCATGTCCCTCGTGGCATTCTGTGGGGGGTGCTCTGGGAGTATGGGGTCAGAGGCGCTCTGTTAAGGGCTGTCTCGTCCCTGTATGAACAGAGTAGGAGTTTGGCTGCATTGCCGGCAATAAGTCAAACTTGTTTCCAGTGCATGTTGGACTCCGGCAGGGCTGCCCTTTGTCACCAATTCTGTTCATAATTTTTATGGACAGAATTTCAAGGCGCAGCCTTGGGCTGGAGGGGGTCTGGTTCGGGGACCACAGGATCTCATCTCTGTTATTTGCAGACGATGTTGTTCTGTTGGCTTCATCGAACATGGACCTTCAGCATGCACTGGGGCGGTTTGCTACCGAGTGTGACGCGGCTGGGATGAGAATCAGCACCTCCAAGTCCGAGGCCATGGTGCTCCACCGGAAAAAGGTGGTTTGCCATCTCCAGGTTGGAGGAAAGTCCTTACCCCAGGTGGAGGAGTTCAAGTATCTTGGGGTTTTGTTCACGAGTGAGGGAAGGATGGAACGTGAGATTGACAGGCGGATTGGTGCAGCGGCAGCAGTAATGCGGTCGATGTACCGGTCCGTTGTGGTGAAGAAAGAGCTGAGCCGAAAGGCAAAGCTCTCGATTTACCGGTCTGTCTACGTTCCTACTCTCACCTATGGTCATGAGCTTTGGGTCATGACCGAAAGGACAAGATCTCGGATACAAGCGACCGAAATGAGTTTCCTTCGCAGGGTGGCAGGGCGCACCCTTATAGATAGGGTGAGGAGCTCTGTCACCCGGGAGGAGCTCGGAGTAGAGCCGCTGCTCCTCCACATCGAGAGAAGTCAGCTGAGGTGGCTCGGGCATCTGTTTCGGATGCCTCCTGGACGCCTACCTAGGGAGGTGTTCCAGGCATGTCCCACCGGGAGGAGGCCTCGGGGAAGACCCAGGACACGCTGGAGGGACTATGTCTCTCGGCTGGCCTGGGAACGCCTCGGGATCCCCCCGGAGGAGCTGGAGGAAGTGTCTGGGGAGAGGGAAGTCTGGGGTTCTCTCCTAAGACTGCTGCCCCCGCGACCCGGCCCCGGAAAAGCGGATGAAAATGAATGAATGAATGATGTTTTTATTAGCGTGTACAACCTAATACTATTCTAAAGAACCTTATAAAAAAATAACAAAAGTTGCTGGTGTCATACTGCCTTGTATTTTTTTTTTTTTTACCCTAAAGTTTGTTTTTGCGGTTTCAGAAAAATATAGGATGAAGCACATATTTCTATTGAGCCTCTGTTGGATGCCATTTGTTGACATGCAATAGGAGTGCATTATTTAGTTGGTTACAGTCATTTAATCATTCGATTAAAAGCAATTTGGCAATCTTTTGTCTGATTTCAGTGTGGATGCATCTTAAAGATGCTTTTCTAATAAGATGAAAATTCTAATTTTGGATGACACAAACCTCAGCAAATAAAGTTAGTTGAACAGAGGAAAAGCATTTACAAATGTAGATTTTGTCAGTGTTCTTCTTACAGTACTAAAAGAAATAAATTTTAACTTAAAATTTTAATGATGATTATTGCATGCAACTTCTGTTAATTAGGATATTGGGGCATGTCGACTGACACTAGAAAGCACAATATAAAAAACAAATCAACCCCCAGTCTACTTTTCGGTTCAAAACAAAACCTTTAAAAGCTAAGAAAAATAATTAGTAGAATTTCACCTTTTTCTTCTGTCAGTTGCTATTGTTCCTTAGCCTAATTAACATGCATTAATGAAATATAGTCTGACATTTTTTTTTGTCAACCAAACGAAAGAGGGGGAAATGTAAGAATTTGAAGTGAAATATTTATTTTGTTATTATAAAATTCTCAATATAAATGATTTATAAAATATTTAGAATTAAAAATGGCAACAGTTGGGCGTCATGGTGGCGCAGTGAGTAGCACGATCACCTCACAGCAAGAAGGTCGCTGGTTCGAGCCTCGGCTGGATCAGTTGGCATTTCTGTGTGGAGTTTGCATGTTCTCCCCGTGTTCTTGTGGGTTTCCTCCGGGTGCTCTGGTTTCCCCCACAAGTCCAAAGACATGCTTTATAGGTGAATTGGGTAAGCTAAATTGTCCATAGTGTATGTGTGTAAATGTGTGTGTATGGATGTTTCTCAGTGATGGGTTGCAGCTGGAAAGGCATCCGCTGAGTAAAACATATGCTGGATAAGTTGGCGGTTCATTCCGCTGTGGCGACCCCAGATTAATAAAGGGACTAAGCCGAAAAGAAAATGAATGAATGAATGAACGGCAACAGTTCACAAAAAAAAGGCCAGTAGTTGCATCACAGTATATTACATTTAGTTGTTTACATTTCTGTCAGAAAACGCTTACCCACTTATACTAAAATATTTAGCTTCTTACATCTTACCTCAGACTCTTTTGTTGTTAAAAACAGAAGATTCATGTGGTATTACTTGTTTGCTATCTGAACAGTAAAGGCCTGCCTTTCTTGATTTGATTAACCATCACTGACGAGTGCTGTGCCAAAACTTTTAACATTCAATCAGTCATCCTAACAACAAGCAGAACAGCATCAATATCAATAATAGAGTCACAAGTTGGCTATTTATTGTCCTCATCAATGTCTTGAGGTGGTTATGGCCCAGAATTATAGTAGATGTTTTGCCAGTGTTCTTTTTTTTCAAATGAGCTTCTTAGTTTTATTTTGGTGTCACAGCTCAGAATAGTTGTTACTGTAGTTAAAGGGTTTGGGATGATAGGCACATTCGTGAGGGGCCAGTTAGCATTCTCGTGAACATATTAAGAAAGCAAAAAGGGTCAAATTTCCACTGCATTTCATTGCTGTCATTAAAGGACCTGCTGAGATCATTTCAGTAATCGTTTTGTTAACTCAGGTGAGAATGTTGACGAGCACAAGGCTGGAGATCATTATGTCAGGCTTATTGGGTTAGAATGGCAGACTTGACATTTTAAAAGGAGGGTGATGCTTGAAATCATTGTTCTTCCATTGTTAACCATGGTGACCTGCAAAGAAACGCATGCAGCCATCATTGTGTTGCATAAAAATGGCTTCACAGCAAGGATATTATCAAGAACTTTAAGGAAAGAGGTTCAGTTCTTGTTAAGAAGGCTTCAGGGCGTCCAAGAAAGTCCAGCAAGCTCAAGGATCGTCTCCTTAAGAGGATTCAGCTGTGGGATCGGAGTGCCACCAGTGCAGAGCTTGCTTAGAAATGGGAGCAGGCAGGTGTGAGCGCATCTGCACGCACAGTGAGGCGAAGACTTTTGGAAGATGGCCTGGTGTCAAGAAGGGCAGTAAAGAAGCCACTTCTCTCCAAAAAAAAACATCAGGGACAGATTGGTCTTCTGCAAAAAGTATGGCGAATGGACTGCTGAGGACTGGGGCAAAGTCATATTCTCCGATGAAGCCCCTTTCCGATTGTTTGGGGCATCTGGAAAAGGGCTTGTCCGGAGAAGAAAAGGTGAGCGCTACCATCAGTCCTGTGTCATGCCAACAGTAAAGCATCCTGAGACCATTCATGTGTGGGGTTGCTTCTCATCCAAGGGAGTGGGCTCACTCACAATTTTGCCCAAAAACACAGCCATGAATAAAGAATGGTACCAAAACACCCTCCAACAGCACCCTCTTCCAACAATCCAACAACAGTTTGGTGAAGAACAATGCATTTTCCAGCACGATGGAGCACCGTGCTATAAGGCAAAAGTGATATCTAAGTGGCTCGGGGACCAAAATGTTGAAACTTTGGGTCCATGGCCTGGAAGCTCCCCAGATCTTAATCCCATTGAGAACTTGTGGTCAATCCTCAAGAGGCGGGTGGACAAACAAAAACCCACTAATTCTGACAAACTCCAAGAAGTGATTATGAAAGAATGGGTTGCTATCAGTCAGAATTTGGCCCTGAAGTTGATTGAGAGCATGTCCAGTCGAATTGCAGAGGTCCTGAAAAAGAAGGGCCAACACTGCAAATACTGAGTCTTTGCATAAATGTCATCTAATTGTTGATAAAAGCCTTTGAAACGTATGAAGTGCTTGTAATTATATTTCAGTACATCACAGAAACAACTGAAACAAAGATCTAAAAGCAGTTTAGCAGCAAACTTTGTGAAAACTAATATTTGTGTCATTCTCAAAACTTTTTGGCCACGACTGTATATCTTAAACATTACTCTTTTAAATGTTAAAATGTGTTTGTTCCTCAGCTGCCCTTGCATTCCTCCAATAAAATACAGGGAGGAAGAAGTCCAAGCACAAACATGATCAGACACTCAGTTTTATATATTTCAGGACAACTTGTTCGTCCTAGTTAGTGAATACAAAGTCACACATATGGCAACACGGCTTACTGCGCTTGAAGCTTGTTGTTAATAATGTAAAAGGATCCTTTGAGATATGAGATACCCTTACACAGAGGAAGTTCCCATATTTACAGCTTCTTAAAATAGCCCCTGCACACAGCACTTGGCGTGTATCAGTGTCCCGTTCAGCGAGGGGCCCAGAGTTTTCCCACACATGGCTGAAATTGATGTCATGGTGAGCAGTGAAGAGCTGAAGGGAAAAGGGCATGTATGCGCGGATGTTGGTCACTGGCAGAGGAGTAAAAGGTGACCAGAAACTCAAAGGCTCATTTCCCCTCATCATTTAAGCAGTCTGCTGGGGAAACTGTTATGCAATGCAGAAGAAATGGTGACCTGCTATTAACACTTTGCCAGCCTTTCATCTTTGCTTGAGGAAATGGTTTTGTTGGTTCTCTGTGGGTGGACTCACTGCGTTCATACCTGTTGATGTCGTCTTCCTATAGGGAGGGTCTTTCCTAAATTTAGTATTAATTGTCGTCATTTAATTCTATATATTTCACATGCAATACAGTATAATGATTAAATAAGTATGAATTATCATCATGCATCATGTTTTAAATTCAGTATTAATGTGTATTTTGAGTACTCTGTATTTATGTTCTAGATAAAGTAACATGTTACTAAGAGGTGTAATAAAACAGATTGTACTTCTGTGTATTTATTTGCATCAACTAATGTTTAATTGTGGTAATAGGAATTTCACTGTTTCTGTGATCGACTGACCATTTAGGCTACATTTTATACAACAACGATGTAGCCAAAAAATGAAATGTTTTTCATGTTACCGTCTCAGGTTACAAGTAATTTTTCAAAATGATACACATTTTTGCATCTGCACTTTTGGTTGTAATATTGGTAAAAGAAACTTTGCTAAAGAAACATTAGCATAGTCTTTATCAACATGTACTCTGCCACTGTTGTGTATGTTTAATCATGTTTGCTGTAAAATCAAGAAGAACTTTGCATGTAATGTGTGCAATGCCATATCACCTTATTTAAAGACTCCCATTTTGGGTGTTTACACAGAAAGGATAAGGGTAATGTTGGCAATCACTAAAATGGCCTTGCCGTGTAAACAAGCAGGCAAAACAGTTTTGATTGGTTTCCACATTTTAGTTATTTGATGTTTCTGTTACAAACATTTGTGACTTCATTAATTTGATTGTCCTAGCTTACTGGCTAGGACAATCAAAGTACACTTCATGCCTCATTGTACCAAATGAGAATCACTTAAATGCCATGCCTTTGTTCATGCCTTTATGACACAGTGTACCCATCTTACAATGACTATTTCTAATGTGCATGTCACAAAGCTCAGATGATCACAAGCTGCTTTTTTGAACATGACAATGGGTTCACTATACTCAAGTGGCCTCCACAGTCATTTGCTCTCAGATGTGCTTCATAAATTTGCAACTGACAATTCTGCAGCGAATGTGTGATTTTAGTCCAAAATCTCTGAGAAATATTTACAGTAACTCCTTCATCTATGGCACAATTATGTAAGGCAGTTCTGAAGACAAAAAACAGTTCTGAAGTCCAACATTGTACAAGAAAGGTGTACCTTTTGGTGTGTTTGTGAGTGTAGTACTGTCACATTGATTTACATATACATGATTTCTGTGTTCTTAATAGAAAATGTGACGTTGGTGTTGAAACATCCCTCTGAACAGTCCAGTATCTACGTGACTTGGAAGCAAAGTTCTGAAATGGGGAAAACAGAGTGCTGTATCTAAATAGATCCTTCCTCTGCCTTTTTGTGTTTGAAAAAGTCCCCTTCACAATACTTTTGTGTTAGGGAGGAACACTTCAAGAGGGTGCCAAAATAAGCAGATTTAATCTCAAGAAAACAAGCAAGCTATCTTCAGACTTCCACTGCTGCACATGTTGCAGCTGTTTAAGCGAGTCATGCGACAGTGATGTGCCTTGGAAACCACCAAAACAGTAACGCTGACATGCACAATCCTATTGTTGGCCACTGCAGTCATTGTGTTCCCCTCTCCAGGAGGCTTGTCCTGCCAATAGGGCTTACATGTATTTCTTAAAAAGCTGCTTGGTCTAGTTGTGTTTATTTATTTTTTGATCAAGTAGTACTATAATTGTTCACTGAAATCAATCTACAAAATGTATGAATAGAATGGATTAAATTATTATCATAATTATCAAAGATACATAATTGTTTTTACACATTCTATGAACCCAGGCTTATTGGAAAAGCATGCCTCTAGCTACACATGACCGGAATGATATTTATTTCCTTCCAGCACATTACAGCACTTTAAAAATGCTAAATTTTATCCACAACAGATGCATGTAAAGCTGGCACCGTTTTGTAAGGCTGATTGTTGTGCTTTAGAAATAAAATGTCTGGTAAATGAAGAAACCTGACTATGTGATACAAATAGGGCTCAAACAATTAGACAATGTTTCCAACAACGTCAACAATGAGATATTGTCAAATCTTTGTTTTGGAATAGATCTTTCATCTCAGATTACTTAACGTAAGTGCATGCAATAAAATGGCTTGATCAGTGGAGCACTTGAGTGCAAGACCGTAATTCAGCCCATCCGAATGCAATCCAATAGAAGACAAGGCTAAAAGAAAATGACAGAGGGTAAGCGAAGCCAAACCAATAGTCTGGGAAAGTTTTACAAAACTACAAAAAAAGTAATAATCTGTCACATATAAAGGGCCTAGTACTTAGAATGATTTTTTTGTAGTTGTTTCTCTCAATTAAATCAGGAAAGAAAATAAAAAACTAACGAAAAATGTCAACGGTGAACAGGGGCCCGTACCATAAAACCAGATTAGCTGGCTAACCAACTAAACTTCAGTTTAGTTTGCACCAATTTTGAGCTCAGTTGCTCCATAATATCATAGCAACAAAAAGTGATTAAGTTGCTTTCATGTGACCTAAAATATTATCTTAAGATAAACTAAATTCAAACTAAAATGAATCTTAACTGGCTAGCCAGCTAATCCAGTTTCACAGTACAGGCTTCAACTCTACAATTCGTCAGTCAAGTCTTGAGACATAGTTTATTTTTATTTAACATAAATTACTTTATTTTATTGCTTTTAAAGCAGAGTTTTAAAGTGTAAAACATTTGTGTAATTCTATTTGATTTACTGTTGTGAAACAGCTCACCAGTGCAAAACTAGATAATGTTTTTGATTAGGGGATTATAAAAACAACAACTATTTTTATCATATATTAAAGTTTGATCTAGAACCAAGGCTAAATGAATTATCGTAACAATAAGGGATCCTTGTTTATTTATTAGTTAGATTAATTAATTTATTGGTCAGTTAAATCAGTTAATTGTTGCATTAATAATAATTTGTTTCGACCATAGAGGCAAACATTAGCATTTGTTAGTTTACAAATCATGAACAATGTGGTAAAAGTATGCTGAGGTCATACTGTTGCATTGATACTGACACTATGTCATTTTGATTGTACAGTGCAAGCAACCACAAAGAAAGTCTTTACTAATCGATAATCTGCCTTTTATGCAGGTGATTCGTCTTTAACGAAAATACCTGTAATGCTAACTTACTGTAAAGTAGCTTAAACTTGCTTATTCAGAGGCAGGAACTAGCGGACCTCCAACAACTTTAATCATAAAGTAAACACAAAACAATTTACCCATTATGCTTTGCGAGTATGCATAAGGAGGATTCTCAGAATGTCCGGTCAGCAGCTTGATGTCACATTTGGACAGCTTTGAAATGATAGTTTTAATCTGTTTTACTTGCTTTTAACGTCTTTGAACTAATACTGCTGTTAATCAGTGCAATCCTCCTGGATTAATTATTTTGGAAAATGTGATGTTATGGTAATGGAAAACAAGTGCTGTGAGCCACTGTCTTTAATAATAATAATAATTCCTTACATTTATATAGCGCTTTTCTAGACACTCAAAGCACTTTACACATTCGAGGGAATCTCCCCATCCACCACCAGTGTGCAGCATCCAACTGGATGACGCAACGCCAGTCATATTGCGCCAGACCGCACACCACACACCAGCTGATTGGGATGAAGCCAATTATGATATGGGGATGGTTAGGAGGCCATGATGGACAGAGGCCAGTGGGCAAATTTGGCCAGGATGCCAGGGTTAAACCCCTACTCTTTTTCGAAGGACGTCCTGGGATTTTTAACGACCACGGTTTAACTTCTCATCCGAAAGACGATTTACCCTCATCGTCAGATGGCATGTTGTGCCACTTAAATGGATCATTGTCATCGCTAAAGTGAACATTTTCTCTTTTTTTCAAATCTATAACTAACCCAAACAAATGTATTTCACCAAAATGTTTGACACACACGTACTGTCCCACTTTACTAACACATTAATTGAAAGAGTGGCGCAAAGTGAAAATAAAGCATTCTGCATTTTGATATTACAGAAAAACACATACCATGGTAAAATATACATAATACAAACTAACTAAATAAAACAAACTTCTCCTAATTAATAGAATCAACATGCAAATCAGCCAGCATGATATCAGTGATGTACTTTTATTAGTAACTTACATACCTATTAAGTTACGATATGGTTTGCTCTTTATAATGCAGTGATATATTGCGCGAGATGTGTGTGTGCACTTGAAGAGCCCGCTGAGCACAGTAAAACAGCTGACCGGTTTGGAACACTGTCATCAGATAAGATGTTGAAATACAGTGTCACACTGAATTAGGAGAAAATTTTTCTCTTGCACTTGAACCGCATTGGACAGAAGCATAAACGGCTTTAACACTCATCTTTCAAAATCAAAGTTGTGCATCACAAAACACTTCATAACCCACTTTTGGATCAAGAACCACCAGTTGAGAAACGCTGCTCTAGCTGACGACAATTTGAATTTCAAATTGTCGATCAGATTGTCAATCGACAATCAGAAGTTTGAAGCATCCTATGGGAGGTGCTTGTCGCTATGGTGCCCTCCATGCAACAATAAAGAAAAAGGTCTATAGACTATTTTGAAATGGTCTATAGACTGTTATGAAAATTGCATAGACAAAATTAGAGATGACTGCAAGTAAATGGGGCCATATTTCACACTCTGCATCAGTAAATGTTATATGGACTGATGTCAGCCATAAAGTAGTATGAGATCTCACTCACACTTGTGTGAGCATGCAAGACCCCCATTTGACATCCCCTCATGCCAGAGAAGGTCAACAAACAACATTCAATTGGGTGCTTTAGCCCAAAAATACCCTTCTATGTCTGTTTCCCATGAAGTGTGGTATGGCCCACCTCCCGCAGGGCCTCAGTATGTGTTTTGGTGACAGCTCTCAGGGTGTTGTTAACCTTGTGCAGGAGAGGTGACACCAGACCCCACGGGCCAGTTTGGAGTTGCTTTAAAGAGTATTAAAATAGCATTCAAAGGACAGGACAGCTGTGTTATCTAGGGCTTCTGAGATAAATATTGTACATCTGTAACTAATGACATCACTGGGATGTGGATGCCCTTGTTTAAACAACATCAGACTTTGATAAGCTAATTGCTCTACTGTTAGAAGTCAATGCATCTTATGACCCCTATAGAAATGCAAAGATTTTTACAATTTTTGATTGCCATGGTGTTTTCAGCATGAGTAATAATGTTTTGAGTAAGCAAGCATTTCTCGTTAGGGACAGATGATAGTTAAAACAGGTCTTCAGATTTAGTCACATTATTTTTGCAAATAGATAGAAAAGCTATTGTTGGTGGCTCCTTGATTACTACTAATAAAAACGTAATCCTATTTGTTTCTAAGTGAACCCAAAAGGAACATTTAATTAAAGTCATACGTTATGTACATAAAGGTACCCAATAAAAATATAGAACATAAAAAAGTATTTTATTATAATAGTGGAAGCTTTCTATAATAAGTTGTTGCCACGCAGTGTTGCCAGATTGGGCGGTTTTGAATTTGATTGTGAGGGTAAAAAATGACATAGGCGGGTTGACAAAATTTGGCGGGTTGACTCCCCGGACAAATCTGACTCCCCTTCGCATGCACACGCATCACGCAACGCCTGCAGTTAAACTCGGTTTATCATAACACTTTTATCAATCTTTTTTTTCTGCAATTGACAGCAAGAACAAACATAGAATCGTTGTCTGATTAACAAGCAGCACCTAATTTTGTTCAAAAGAATTTAAAACGCCAAAAAGTACAAATTTATACCCCATTTCGAAAGTAAAACATACTCTAACATTAAGTGCAGTGTGTGGGTGAGAGGGGGTAGTGTTTCGATGAGGCCTGGTTATGTTGTGGTTTGGTGATTATGGCAGTTAAAGTAACTAGGTTAATTTTGATTTAAAGAAATTAAAATTAAATAAAATATTAATCTAATATTTTGTGCGGGTTTTTTGTGCGTTTTAGAGGGTTTTGGACAGCTTTAGGGCTGGAAAATGTCAGCTATATCTGGCAACACTGGTACCGCGAACTGCCTGTTCAGATTGAAAGAAGGTAAGCAGAGTTGGCTTATAATATGTGCCTTTAGACTTCTTTTTTGGTTAGGTTGTTTTAAAAGTCATTGATTGATTTATTTTTTATTTTTTTTTACCTTCCTTTAGTATTATGGATTTTTTGATTTATATATCTTTAGATTTACGGTTGCTGCTTTCGTCAATGAAATGATTGACACTGTTCACAGATGATAGCTAGTCAGAGCAGAAATGTGAGTGATTTGTGAAGAAATTATGTAATCCAAATGGTGATCACTAGTAGATAGAAATTTGTTGGTTTGCATATGAGACGGATAGCCTTTTTTCAGTAATGTACATTTCTCATTTTAAATAATAATGCATTAAGCCTATAATAAAAAGGTATTGGCAAACTGGTAATAATGTCTTGACGTTAGTTGCCTAATAAACATTTTTTGTTGTGTTCACAGTCCTATATGGCAGAATACTGATACCCCCTGATAAATAAGGGACTAAGCCGAAGGAAAATGAATGATTGAATGAATGTTGAATGAATGTTGTATGTTCCAGTGTCTATGAAAATGTAATAAAAAGTTTGTTTGGTAGAACTACACTTTATTTTGTGTTGCCCTTGTAACACGGTGGCATCCCATAAAGTATTGTAGTGTGTCTTTTTATATCATTTGGTTCACATGGTTCATTTGAAATAGTTTAGATCAATGGTCTAATCCTTGGCCCTTGGAGGTTTAGGTTCTAAACTTGATCAAATTGACAGTTGGAGCTTCACTTTGCAGGAAAGTGAGCTTTGCGGGGTAGAGTTAAGAATCTTTGAATTGGTTGTCTACAAACACACATGGACAGCTAACCATTGTAATATTGACAGTGGTATATTTATGACTGAATTCCACTCACCTGACATTTAAGGGCTCCAAAATAATGAAAGGATTTGAACAGAACAGTGCTAAATATTTGTAAACGTATGTACTTAAATTATCCTAAATGTTTAGAAAAATATTCAAATCTAAAGAAATAAGCAATCTTAACTAGTGACACAAGCCGTGTTTTGTGTCGCCACGCTAATGACGTCATATTCAAACTGATTTTTAGTTTGGTTTTATAGAAAACACCAAAGACACTGTAATATTTTGAGCGTTTTTTATACTCCACAGAGCAGTATTATAAAAGAATCCTAAAATTTATTTAGCATGATCAAACAGTGCTGCTTTTGACCATGACCGGAAGAACTGGAAGCGGTTGGATTACTTAAATTTACGGCCACATAAAACCTCTGCTGCTTTCTAACAAATTTCAACCTTAAGCCATGGTCACATTAAATTTTGGCTGAAGAAATTCACATTCACAACATTCTGTTGGACGACACAGCACAAAAATACAGGATAAAACAGAATGATGTAACTGATTACTCATGTTTTGATCCTCTATGGTCTCATGCAATCACTTGGCACAAAAGCGCAGGTCAGATTTGACCACACTTGAACTTTGGAATGCAGTGACATGCGAAACTTGTCGCATAAGATTGCATTTCCGGTCTGCTGCATGCATATGAATGGAAGTTAATATGAGAAGAATTGCAGTGTGACTGCAGTTTTACTCTGCTTTATACTACTATGATAATACGTTTTGAAAATTTTATTTCATCCATGAAGATGATTTCTGCAGTCCAGTTGGATTCAATAAAAATGACAACTCCCATGATTCAACACTCTGTCAAGGCGTCATCAAACGATGCCTTTGTGTGTTGTGTATACAGCAGCAAAAATTACATATTGTGCCTTCAAATGCCTCTGATTCAGGCACTTATTGGACAAGTCTTTGATTGGTTTTAATGCTCAATTATTTGTTTGAATCATTTATTGTAATAAAAAAATAATAAAAAATTGGTTAGATTTCTACAAACTTTTTAAAGTGTCTTGGTGATAGATAATGTTGCTGACAGAGTAACTAGGGTCCCTTAAACCTGCAGTACCATTAAAAGATTAAATTCACCTCTCATTATTTAAAATTCACATGGCTCCCATTACATCTTACGATGTGTAAGCCCTATTTAGAACACATGGCTACATTCCATTGGTTTTCAATAGTGGAATTCTCTGGAATAACAGTGTTGTGCTAAATCAGTATGAGGGGGAATCACCAGCTCTTTGTCATCAAGAACAACTGGGCATTTTCTTGAACCCCCTGAGATGCTAAAATGACATACTTGTATAACTTTATAAGTATGTAAATTCCATACAGAAATTAGAAATGATTTGTGTTTCCCAACAAGGAGGTCATTCATTATTTATTCTGGTTCCCACCCTTTAACCACCCTTTGACCTCATGATATCAGATGCCATCGTTTGGTCTTGTTGTTACTGGTGTCCATGTCTTCCTGAAAAAGCAAGTGGAAACATCCAAGGACATAGACATGCTGTGAAACCGCTTTCTTGCTTTTGCCTCATAGAAATTTGATCCACGAGATTTTTCTCTCTAATTCTCTGTAAAAAGTCACTGCAATGAAACATTTGTGTCTGGGATCCATATGCGCATGCTAACTACCGTGTGCTGATCACTTGTACTCACGACATTTTAAAGCCACTGATAGTCTCTCATGTAGCTCCCATTATACCACAAATCATTTTACCACAAATACCCGATAAGCATTGTAAAATCACTGTAGCGCATGACCTAGTTAGATTAGTAAATAAAAGACTGTATAAATTCTTATTAAAATGATTAATCCTGTCCAAATAGAGATATTAAAGGGGTGGTCCACAGTGTATTTTTAAGGCTTGGTTGTGTTTATAAGATGCACAGCAATGTGTGCTCATGCTTCATTTGTAGAAAATCACATTATTTTTTTTCATATATCTTACTTTGATTATATATAGCTACTCAGCTAACATGCAAACGATTGTCATATTTCCTAGTTCCTCTGAAAGGCCCGCCCTCAAGAGGCTCTGATTGCTCAGCTAACATAATGTGCTGTGATTCGCGGATCGGCTCCACGTCACCAGGAAGCGTCACGTGCCTTCAAGCACGTGCTTTTTGCGCTGTGTAAACAGTCAGTCAGAGAAGCTGTTAGCCATATCAGTTTGTGCCTGAATCTGACAGAAAATGAACAGTACACAGTTGAACCTCACACCTGCTCTCTAAAATAAAATCTGACAAGTGTCTTTTACATATATTTGGAATAAGCATGTGTAAGTAATATGAAACGTTCACATATCTTTTGCAAGTTTGTTATTTGAAATGTAGAATGCAGGGAAAGCAGCTGCATAGAGAGACACTGCAGCGCTGCTGAAGATTGTGGGTGTTTACAGGGATTTGACTGATAAATATGAATTTGTAGCTAAATTGTTAACGGTACCAAACAGCATTTCCTGTTGTTTACATCCTTGTTTACATCCTTGCTACAACATATCGTTAACGCTAGAAACTGTGCATGTAATTGATCAATTTTAACAAATAAAAATACTTACAGGTTGTGGCTCACAATCCACAGCTTCATTGGTTGGAGGAGTTTTTAGCCGAATCCTGCACTGAACTGGGAGAGATTCTGGAAGCTCTCCTTTGTCAAATGCTAGAGCTAAGGTTATATATTTTTTATAATTCTCTGCAACATAATTAAAATTGAATTGTAAGCACTTCTCTCTTTGTGTCGTGTCCTTTGGAAGCCCAAATACAGAAACAGAACGAGCTCTGTGGAAATAGCAGCGTTTGGACAGCATTTTAACTTTCTCTGACATTACAGCGCCTCTGGCCACACCCCGTTGCTGCGCACGGTGTATGCGCGTGGTGAATGCGTGTGGTGATTGCTCGTAACCGGAAGACCCTGTGATCTCACTAGCCCGGATGTATTTTTTTGTAGTCCCCAAACTTTGTTCGCTGTAGGCTTTGCTAAGCTAACTCTGTAAAAGCCAGTAGCTACGTTTCCATCCACCTATTTTAATGCGCATTTTGGATATGCGCATAAAAAATCGGTTGATGGGAACACTAAGATGCGCATACATTTTGAAAATGCGCATAACTGAGTAGGATAAACTTTTTATTCGATAAGAAAAGATGCGCATAAACTACGATGGAAACACTTTTACCGAACAAATTCCAGTATGCGCATTAAAAAAAAGGTCATGTAATTTGGTTATAAGAGATCATGTGATGATAAAAATGTTTGTAAATGGATAAACCAGCAGGCTGACCACATTGTAAAACATCTGAAATGTTGTTTTGGTCATTCTAAAATGTCTAATATTATTAATGACCTCCAGAATTGTTAAGAGCGTCTGTGCTCCGCGTCTCACGCCTTCAAATGTCACCACGCATTCACTGCATGTCAGCATTGCCTTCTGAGGTGCAAGTCATTTATTAAATGAAGAAAAGATTCACGCAGCTTATCCTACCTTAGCAAATTCCGTTTATACTCTTGATATTTGGCGCCATTTAATCAGGAAGTGACGATTTTGTTCTCTTTGACTCGTTGGATGGAAACGCTGCTTTATTCACACATCTTTTATGCGATATTCCAGTTTTGCGCATAAAGTTAATTTGCATTTTTGGATGGAAACATAGCTAGTGTCTCTCTTTGCATTGAACTTTGAGCGTATTACATTCAGAGATGTTGTTTATGTTCACACAGCTACATTACACATGAACTAAAGTTTAAAATATGATATTGTAGTGGACCACCCCTTTAAAATCATTTGGTAAAATTGTACACAAAACATGGAAACCTAAGGTGTGTATTCATTTTGTCTGTTTTCTTGGCTTATCTTATCAGACTTTAGAATCTGAACTTAGATTTATAACTGCCCTTGGTTATGTAATAGCTTCACCATCATCTGGTGGTCTGCCACACTTAGACTTTTCTACTTGTTCAGGTCAGTTGGCCTGAATGGAAAAAGACCTTTCTTGGAAAAAAACTACTTTTGGACAGTCATCAAAATATTCCTTTGGTATTTGACCCCTGTTGACCTCAGGGCTTGGTCAGGCAAGTCGACCTTTCTTGTCAAGGTTCGCACTTGTCTTTGGTTTGTTTAGAGAACACCTCCCACTGTTTGGCAAATGAACCTCTGATACTCTAGAAGCACTAACCTGAAATTTAAGACCTCAAAGACCGTAAAAAAATTGTTTTACAAGTTTGGATATGTAATGCAGTTTATCACCAGTTATCCATAGGATGTATCTACATCAAATGTAATCTGAGGTAAGAGCATCAGTTGTTTATCTTTCTCAGTGTGTGCTGACACTTGGGCTTTATTTCAGTTTATATCTCAAATATTCAAAAATGTATTGCTATTATTGGTTGGTATTGCTATTAAAGGAGTTTGCTAACTTTTCTGTATAATCAAATCATTGAAACTTTTGATCATGTTTTTTTTTTTATTAGCATTGGGTTACTTTATCTTATGGAGACCTTGATTGCTCAGGCACAACAATGTGGACAGTGCTATCAGTTTTTTGTTTGGAAAAGAAGAGAGCGAGATGATGTTGTAAGTGAACCATAGGATATGGTTGTGTGGTTGGTACCCGCAGAAACAAAACTGAATTGACCCTGTCATATAGCATCATCACTGATAACATCTTGAGATTTGATGTGTTTCTTTTAAATTTGCAGAGATTGTGCTTCTCTGGAATAGTCCAAAAACATTTTTTAAATTAGGCTTCAAATTTTAACGATGTGATGATGCTTTTTATATATTATTTTTGATGTTCACCAATAAACGCGATATATATTAATTGTAGTGTAAATGATTAAATTGAGTACGTGCTTTTTAAATTCACTTAACCATGATATATGGTTTGAGATATTGGTCCACATTTTTGTTATACCTTTAGCAACTTAACCATTAAAATGTTTTTAAAAATCCTATTGGTAACACTTTACTTGAAGGGGTGTTCATAAGTCGTGGAACATTTATAATCATGATATGACATGTGAATGAGGTTTTATGCATTGTTTTGACAACTGTTTACTCAGTTATGTCATTTTAAATGCAAAGATGAGATTGTTTGTCATGACAACCTGACATTACCAAGACAACATAACCTGTCATAAATCTGTCATAAAGATGATTGATATGAGGCATTATAATTGTGTCATGAATATTTTTCTGATCAAATTTTCAGTGAAACAAACTGTATTTGTCATTAAAAGTGTCATTACTCTGTCAAATAATTTTAACGGCGTCATTAATATTTAATGACGTACCAACAAAAAATCTATATTAATGACAATGTTAAAAATTTCATGACATTTATAATGGCTTTATGACAGTCATGTTTGTGACAGATTTGACAATTATGTTGTCTTAGTAATGTTAAGTTTTCATGACAAAGACAAAAAGGTTGTTTTAAGTTGTCATAACAAAGTGTCATCTTTGCATTTAAAATGACATAAATGAGCGAATGACACTTAATGTCATAAGCATGCATAAAATTGTTTATGTGATTTTCAACGACGAGTAAGATATACATTATGAAAGCAAGCATTGAATTTGTAAATTATAGTGAATTTGCATGTTCTTATGTCACAGTGCATATATTTATCTAATAAACCATCTTTTAAAAGGCACCATGTGTAGTAAAATACAGCTGCACACAGGTTAGCAGCCATTACGTAAAAAAAAAACTGACCGCGTGGCATGCTTTACTAATCGTAATCAATTATTCCACAGAAACCCTTTAATAAAGAGTGTATGAGAGGGATTTTTGAAGTGGAGTTTAGTCCATGTCTGTAAGTCTTTTGTGCTTGTGTGCTTATAACTTTGATAAACTTCAATCATTTATACACTTTCATAATCTTTTCCTTACTGGAGAACGAATCAAAGTCTGGCAAATCAAAGCAAATGTCTAAAGATACATTTACTTTGGAGGCAAAATTACATGAGATAGTAAGTCATGTTTTCGGAGAAACCGAAGAAATTAAGTGAGTTTAATATTTAAAACAAGAAAAAATGCCTGTCAGTGGGGTGTGAAAAGAGTTTTCGGCTTGAATTAAGTAGATTTTTGTCACAGATAAATGTTCTTTTTGAATTACACGCTTGTTTCATTTTAACTTATTTCACAGAAAACAAGACTTCACATTTCATAAAATTTAGTTTCCCAAGTAAAGGTATATTGTTTTAAAAATCTTTAGACATTACATTGTGATCAAAAGGTATACTGTAAGAAAGAATGTGCAAATATCTAACCGTTATTTTGCACAGGTATATATTTTTTGCAGTACCTAAAAATACATTGTATGGGTCAAAATGATTGATTTTTCTTTTATGCCCAAAGTCATTAGAATATGGAAGATCATGTTTTTTTTAATGAATACTGTAAATTTATCAGAACTTTTATTTTGATTAGTAATATGCATTGCTAAGCACTTCATTTAGACAACTTTAAAGATGATTTTCTCAGGTTTTAAATTTTTTTTTTTTTTTTTTAAATGATTGCATCTGTCAATACGGTCATATCCTTACAATCCAAACAGCAAAGGAAAGCATATTTTTTCAGCTTTCAGATGATGTATAAATCCTCATTTCCAAAAATTAAACAAAAATAAAACACTTATGTCCAGCGTCACATATGCTCATCACTATACACTATAATGTACCGTTAAAAGGACAACTTTGTCTACCCCTAAAAGGTGTATTTCAGTTCTTAAGAGTAGTCATAAATCCCCTTAAATGTGCCCTATAAAGAATTTGGGTATACCTAGGGACGCAGATTGTTTACTGTTTCAAATCACATCATTATTTAACCAATTTACCTGATTACTAGCCCTAAATTTCTCCTGTCCTATAGCAGGTCTGAATGACAGGAAAGGATGTATATTTACAAATGAAATGAAGCTGACATAAAATATTTTGTGTTCATATTGTCTGCAGTGAAATGCAAATCAAATAAAATTTGGAAATCACTTCTTTCTTTTTTATTTGAGTTTTCCATACTGTCCCAACTTTTTCTGATTTGGGGTTGTAGATAAATAAGGTGCAAAAATATACCTTCAGCTCTAAGTGATCAGCTGTTAATCTTCTGTACATATCATTCTGAGTTTACAGTAAAAGTTATTTCCATATAATGTTATTCTAACCATAAGGTGCTTATATCATGGCATATCATGGTTCACGACTGTGATGCTACTAAAGGGTTTTGAGCTATTAAAGAAACAAATTAATCCCCTGATACTGTATGTTCTGGCTTTTTTATTTAAATATGAAATGTGTCAATATAAGAAAGTCATGCCTCTTTTTGGTGCCAGTACACTAGTGGTTAGTGCTCACAGTGATCTGAGTTCGATTCCCCTCTTGCTTTGCTCGGTAAAGTCTAGATCTAGACTTCCGGCCGGAAGTGCGATATGCACATCAATATAGCAGCATTTTTTTATGACACTGTATAACAATAATTAATATTTTTACAGTACTGTGATGGTTGGGTTTAGGGTTGGGGTTGGGCTAGGCATTAAAAAATACAATTTATTGGGTAATTTAATAGATAATATAAAAACTTCTCATTAACTTCCGGCCGCAACCATATCCTGGCAACAACCCCTCTGTTTCCCATGCTTTTCTTATCCTCACTCTACTGTCCTATAAAATTAAGATTTAAACCCCCCAAAATATATTTCAAAAAAAGAAAGCCGTGCCTCTTTATTAAAAGGATAATTCACCCAAAAATTTTATTAATTTGTGAATATTTCTTTTTCGAAACACAAATTAAGATATTTTTTATGTAATCTGAGAGTTCTGACCCTCCAAAAACAGCTAAGGTCATGAAACATTCAAAACCCAGAAAGGTACCAAGAGCATCATCAAAACAGTCAATGTGTCATTTAATGAAGCTATAAGAATACATTTACTAAAAAAATACCCCAAAATAAAGTCTTTATTCAAATTCTTCTCTTCAGTGTCAGTTCAGGACATGCATTCACAGGAGCACCATGGAGATCATGCTAATGACGTATAATCTGGATGCACCCATGGTTTGTTCAGAAGCAGAGGAAGAAGCACACTGTACATATACCATGTGTTCATGGACATGTCTGAAGATTTCCACAGAAAGGTTGACTTGGATTTGCTTTGCACAGCCTTACTAATGCAACCCAGAATATACAGACAGCAGCAGTGCGACATGTAGTGCTCTTGCGAACTCAAATTCAAAAGTTACATACAAATGACAAACTATACAGTATGCACTACACTCAACAAAAGCAAATTCAAATCATTCCCTGCAAAGTATTTCAAGTACTGAAATAACAGACTAAACTACCAAATAATACCTGTCATGAGTATAACCGCTTTCACCATTGGGATGCGGCATAATCATTTACCAAGGAAGATTTTGCTTGCAAAAAAATATAAAGTAATCCAACATCTACACTTGATAGCTCCACCCCTTCCAATACAGAGGCAAAACTGCGACTGTTGAGTGCATGAAGCATTCGACATTTCACTCTTCTGTTTATCGTTTAAATAAGTGCGTCGTCCGTAGAATGTTTTGACAATGTTCATCTAGGTACCTTTGTTGGTTTTGAATGTTTCAAGACCATTGCTGTCTATGGAGGGTCAGAGAGCTCCTGGATTTCATCCCAAAAAAAGTCATTAATAAAACACAATTCATTAGTTGCATATACTAAACCAAAAAGTAGCATGCATGAAGAAAAATAAATTTGTTATGGTACAGCCAAGTTAAGAGAAGCCAGTATAGCTGCATGTATTTTCCGTACTTTAATGGCTGCAGTGTTTCACACGTGCGTTTAATGAAAACGTTAAGTCTGCTTCGACGGCGGTTATGATTCATTTTGTCATTAGATCTGTGAGTTTGGCTTTGGACAAGATTCTACTGCTGCTCAGACAACCACATGCAGTCCTCCCAGATGGCCATCTGCTTAGCGTTTCAGTGTCTTTGAAACTTGACGGGAATTAGAATACTGCTAATGTAACACTTCTCCATCCAAAGACTAGTCACTCCACCGCATGGCAGCAATTTTGATGCCATAGTCCAAGTCTTACCACACAATGTGACAGCATCCTCTCTAAAAGCACATAACGCTTCTGCGCTCACAAAAGAGTTCTGTTCTGGGAATGGCTTTGGAATTTGTGCCATTTTCCTGCACATTTAAACGTATGCCTAATGCTGGTATACATTTAGGCTCCTGCCAGATTTCATCCTCTCTCTCTGGAATTGAAGTTATTTCACGCATATTCTTTTTGTCGAGTCACATTGCCCTGATTGCCATCCCTGACCATGCCGATGGCTGCATACAGTACATAAAATTAGACTGACAGATTTGTGTTAGCCATTCCCAGAGGAGAGGGGACACTGACAATAATGCTCAGAAAAAGGTTTGTAGATTGAGGTGCTGTCTAGACCGATGGGATCAACTTCTTTCCTTTTTTCTTCTTCTGGTTCTGGAAATGTAGAAATCAATGCAATATTGTTTTATTTTGCATGCTGACTTTGTATAGTGAAGTTGAAAAAAGAAATGAACTTGACTGTGGGTAAGTCTCAGTCAACCTATCAAGTGTCATATTGATATTTGATCCCAAAAGAAAGAAGTCAGTAAGCCCTAGGTGCCTACTTTTGCTTTCATTTAAACACATTTATTCCCATTTTCATTTACCATAAAATGAAAATATACAGTATTATTATAAATTTAGTTATTTAGTGTGCACATTTACATAATATGGTTAATATAGTATTTTAAGTAGTTTAATTAAGATGACTACTATACTAATATAATATTACATATTAATATAATTAAAAACAATATTTTTAAATTAATATCTAGAAAGGGAATCTTAATGTCTTATAATATCTTAAACCTTCATCTTAATTCTTAATCCTGTTAGTTTAATTTTCACACAGTTGGTTAGTCCTCCTGTGAAAATTTAACCCAGTGATGTTTAACAGAGCAAGGACATTTTTCACAGTGTTTCCTAGTGTATTTTCCTTCTGGAGAAAGTTTTTTTTTTGTTGTTTGGCTGAAATAAGTAACTGCTATGGTCAATATTATTAGCCCGCTTAATATTTTTTCCCGACTAGCTACAGAACAAACTGCTGTTGAACAATAACTTTATTTACATAACTTGCCTAGTTAAGCTAATTAAACTAGTTAAACCTTGAAAAAACCCCCCAGTAAAATATCATTCACTGTTATGGCAAAGACAAAAGAAATTGGTTATTAGGAATTAATTATTAAAACTACTATGTTTAAAAATATGTTAAAAACCTTCTGCCCATTAAACAGCCCTTGGGAAATATTTGAAAAAGAATTCAAATTTCAGAGGAGGGCTATTAATGCTGTCTTGCACTGTATACATTTCAGCATATTTAGTAGAATGCATGTATGTATTATGTAATTTTACATAATAAAGTATTTGTTTCTTATTTCAAAAGGGATCTGATGATATGCATCTCATCACAAGATTTCAGTCTGTGCCAAACAAAGAGCCTTTATGCTTTTATTCATGTGACGTTTTGTTTACAGTTCAAACAGTCTCCACCTCAAGCATTCTTCCTGTGTAAACCACACATATTGCCGCCTTTCCTTCTAGAGCCATGATAAACGTTTCACGTTTCAGAATTTCATTGTGCACTGGCCCTGCTTTAGTGTTCATATCACATAACAGGAAAGTCAGCACTTTTATCTGATACAGATGAATATATTCATATTGTTAAACATATTAAACTGCACTAAAAACCTACATAACTGTAATATTGAAGGACATTTCAAGCTAGGCCGCGTTGTTAAATGATTTTTTCTGGGAAATAGCTGGCATTCCAAAACCAGACACGCATTAATAATCCCACTCAAGTTCTTTGACGTCCACAATTGCTCTTTTTGTCTGAAATGCACCAGCGTTTCTACCCCATCAACTATAGTTAAAACATGAGTCATTTTGAAATCATTTCACATGCATGAATTTGGAGTGACCATGGGCCTTGTTGCTCTCTGAACGGTCACTCTAGGTGACATGCTGTGCATAATGTGAACGTAACTCTTCTGAGAAGATCTGGGGCAGATTTAATAGCCGTTGGCCTATGGCCGGTAATCATGGGCTAGGTCTGTTTGGACAAGGCTCCTCAGAGACAGCTACAGCTCACAAGACAGGAAGCAGCTTGCATGGATCCCAAGCGGTCAAGGTTGTGAGGAGATGGGATGGGGGTTGGGATAGAGAGGGGATTTCCTCGGACGGCCTATAGTGTCTTTTTTTTTTTAAATACTCACAATTATTCTGTAGACACAGAAGTATATCTGTTCCATCTTGTTATTTCATCTTTGAAGTGCTTTGATATCTGTTGGCTTGTTTGTTAGTCCAAATGCGAAGTTTAAATTGCATTTGAATATGCATTTCTAGAGGGAGGCAAAGAAATGCATTTCTTTTGCACTAAAATAAATTTAAGCCAGGGCATTTGAATAAAACAAGCTGTGTATCTTTAAAGTCTTTTGTTTTGACCTTTTCAGGGCTGCATATTTATTCATTTGAATGAATTAAGCTTTTATGAAAATACATATCTATTCATTTTTAACTTTTGTGCTCAGATCCACAATACCATGATGTTTGGACATGCACAGGTAACATTTGACTCTTGAGTACAATGTCGGCTTAATATCATGAAACTTGATTATCATTTTGTTAGTTAGATAAAGTAACTTTGCTATTGCTATTATAATATGCTATTGATTTATTTTTGTGCTTTCTTTTAGAGCCACTAATATCTAGTCTCTATCTCTAATGATGACAATTTGCATAACCACATATCAAACGGAGGTTAGTGAAGCAAAATCATAATTTGTGTAGTTTGTGTGTTTGTAGTAGGCTAGTATAGTAAAACCATGATTAATTTTCGTAAATGGTTGGCCTTTATGAAACGGGCTTGGTGACAAAATGACTTGCACAATAAACAACTGTTAAAATTATAGTTCGTTGCATTATAGTTATTGGTCAAAGAACACTTGCGTCGCGTTTCCCGTCATTTGCGTTAATTAGTAGACTGTATCAAGTTAAAAATATTTCAACTCGAAAATCACCCGCACGCCCAGCTGTTTGAAACGCGTGTTGAACGTCCTCTTTAAGCATGAAGAATCAGCATCGCGTTTGAAAGGCGCGTCGTTGCGTTGCGTCTCACCATTGTGTTTCTATGGCATCTCGAGTCACCGGCGTTGCGTTTTAAAACGCGTGATAAGTTAAAAATAGTTTAGCTTTTTGAGATCCCTGCGTTAACAGTTCTATTCCGCCGCGAGCTTTATTTAACACTCTCACATGATTAGAAGCGCATTGCGTTTGTAGTGCGATTAGTTTTATTGATTTCAGCGGCAGCGTTGTAGTTTGGTTCGTTGCGTCGCGTCCAGAGGCGTGGGGAGGGTTTGGCTGGCCAATGCGCCAATAGACGCCAATGTCTTGAAAAGCCGCTTCTGTATGCATGATAGAATGAAGACGTCGAGACTCTCAAACGCCTAGACATTTCACACAGCTAAGGTTGCGAAAATATTCCTTATATCTGATAATAAATGGACGCACCAAGAGCGGGAGCATTCCCGATCCACTTGTCACCGAGGGAGAGCAATTATTGGGAATAATGGGGAATACAACACCCAAACCACTAATAGGTAGGAGATGGCTTGGTTGCCTACTGGTTAATATTGTGTTGTAACAGCATTTTGTGTGATTTACTGTGGACAGATATGCTAAATGTCTCGATTTCTGGTGCAAATATCACGCTTCTGAACTATATTGGGGTGACAGCGCGCGCTGCGTAGGAGTGAGAAGATGACGGTGATGATCAAGTTATTCGGAGATCCTGCAAATGTGTCATTGCTCAAAGCTATCTAGTTTATCAAGCACAACTCAAACCTTAATGTTGTACTATTATTTTTGTAGATGTTACGTGTTTTTTAAACGAAGAACTGAGTATTTGAAAAGGAAAACCGACCACAGTTTCCCCAAGTATTTTGTCATAAATAAATATTCTCCTTATTCAGGTTTGAATAGTACTTATTTGACAGTATATGCGTTCAACAAAGAATATGCTTATATTCATTAATAACATGGGCGACTTATTTGATGCTGATGAAAAACTGTGCAATTGTAAAGATGACCTTTCCCCATCCATGGGAAAAGCTGTTTTCCCTCTGCTGAATTCTGCATTTCTTTTTCACACTTCAGCATCAACCAGATTGAACGTACACAGAGTTTGCCTCAAGCATACCATATGGACACAGTTTCCATTTAAAGCCTTGATTAATCCTACTAAATCTTCCTAAGTTAAATAATTGCTTTTACGGGATCTAGAGACCTGAAGTGAACCTGAAGTGTGTTTATTTCAAATATGTGTATGAATAAATGTATGTGCATGCATAATATGGAGAGACATCCAAAACAACTTTTTTTATATTGGTTTAGAGCACTTTAAAGATAATTTTTGACATAAATCGAATTCATATTTCTTTTTTCTCTCTCATTAATTCAATATGAGCATTAGGGACTGATAGTATGAATTGCTTTGTACAGATAGTGAGATGTTCTTTCTCCGCATTGTCAAGATATTGTTCATTTTTTTTAAAAATTGTTCAGCTTTTGCTCTAAATATATAATATTTAATCAAAAAAAGAGAGTTTTTACTTGTTTTCTAAGAGTTTTGAGCAATGCTGGAGAAAAGTGTCACTGACCATGCATTACTAGGTTTAATTACATATTTAATTGGCAAATTCTACACGGTCAGCAACGCACGGCCAACGCATGTATACGCTCACCATGTGCTTGTATCAAAAGGTTACAAATGAGTGCAGTGCTGGAGATGTACTGCTCGCTGACCCCAGCAGAATATGCTTTGTTTTCATATTCACAAGTAAAGCTCTATCTGGTATCCATTATTTCTCGTTGTGTGCTCAGTCCCCACCCTCTGGTAACCAGTTCTGTCTCGAGCAGTTGCTTCAACTCTGATTCTACTGGAATGTTGAAGAACAATGTACTGTAAATGTAGACGTGTAGCATGGATACATCTATTTAAAGGGACGATGAGTGATTTATTTCTTGGCAAATGTGAACTTGTGGGTTAAATTTGAATAAACATGCTTGAATGTATGGCTTGGCATGCAGTACAAAGCTGAACACACTATGTATGATTGGGTGTGTGGGACACAATCCTGGATCAGGTCGCAGCCCTTTTTTTTTTTTTTTTTTTTTTTTTTGGAATGGTCTTCTGGAAACACATGAGTGTATTCATCTTCTTGGTTTTCATCACTCTTTTTATTTTGCCAATTATTTAGATGCTATTGCCCAACTGACTGGATCACATGGGTATTGGTACATGCATCTTAGACAATGAAAGACAGGAAATTCAAGAATTATTTGTCAGATACTTTACCCACAAAGGTTCCCTCATATGTAAGACCTAGAGGCCTGCCAGAGTTAGCACATTTAAAAAAACAACAACTTTTCAGTCCGTTAATTGTCTGCATATTTATACTTGACAACTTATAAATGTGTCAAGCTATAAAATATGGATTAAAATTGGTTCAAGATATCAAGACAACACACAAGTATTTTGTCAAAGAACACAATATGTGGTTTGCTTTCATACTAAATTCTGGCAAGACATGGTTAATGTTAGCATTCAGTCATTAGCATGTATTCAGTTTTTTATTTGTAAACCTGATTCGAAGATATAGCCTATCATGATATTGTTATATTAATCATCTTTGATCTTTATTTTTGAAATATTTTTTTTGCAATCCAAACCAAAAGTTAACTAATGAGAATTCAGCATGAACCAGAAGTTGTTGAAGATTTTTATTTCACTATGATGATGTATTTCCAACTTAAACTTAATGGTTTTATTTATGCGCTTCTTTTTTCATCCTTCACTCCTCTCATAGCAAACTAATGGTTGGAGGGGCGTGGCTAAGCATGTTTTGTCCAAGCCGTCAAACTGACATCATCAGAGAAGGACTGCCATTCCAGAGCAGGAGCAAATATCCACAAATCAATATTTCGATGAAAGATAACCAAAACCAAGATTTTTCGGTGGATTATTTTCCATGGATTAATTGTTCACTTTAAGACTAACATTCAGCGCTACTTAAATATACATTGTAGATTTTGTTTTCGTTTGGATTTTAAAATGCCTGTCAACACTCTGGCATATATGTGGATTTGAGTGATGCAAGTCCCAGCTCATGTTCTTATTCTTCACCACATTGCTTTTTTTTCTTTTGTATTTGTTCCTGTCAACATCAAAAGCAAATGTATCTACATATTTAACATATACGTACTGCTATTGAAAAAATAATAGATCACTTTAGTGTTATTATTACACTTCAAAGTTATTAGTTTTTTTTATTTGTCATTACGTGTTTTGTGTAAAATGTTAATTTATGTTTACTTTATAAACTACTGATAATGTGTCTTTAACATTTCATATAAGAAAATGATCATATAGAACATTTATTTGCAGCAAATAATGATAGGTCACCAATTTCATGATTTCTGATCCTAAATATGAGGGAAAATTTATATTATAAATGCACACACATACATGTGGGTTTAAAATATGCATTATTTATAATTAAAATATATTTTCTATTTATGTATAAATACATATTATGTGTGTTAGGAACAAGGTATATTTTTATATTGATCTATACATTTTTCTGGATAAATGTGCCTCTCCACCTTATTTTTCACTGTAGCAAACTAATAATTCCTGGCCTTTCACATTGAAGAAAAAAAAAAAAAAAAATTAAATATAAAATAAAGTGGATTTTGAAACCTGAAAAAAAAAACCTTACACACACAATTCACAGCCATTTAGAAACTAAATGTAACTCAGAGGCAGTAAAACACCAACAAATTTCCCACAATCCCATCACACAAAGGTCATTATTAAAGAGGCAGATTATTGATAAAAACAAATTCATGCAGTTCTCTCTACCATTGAGCATGATTAGTAAATTTAAATATGTTTGTGCTATGGGGATGAACTGGTATTGAAATATTGTATGGCTCATACGATAACCGATAACTTTTTTTTTTTCATTTGCCCATGCAATAATCAGTATACGCCATTAATTAATCTTGATATTGGTTTTTGGTAATAATTAATTTCTGAAGCTGCCTAAAATCAAGAGCAAACACATAGAGCAGATTAATTAATTACTTCAAAACCTTAAATGCAGAAAACAAGGAAACATCTACAGTAGATCTTTCTTTTCCCAGTATCGTTTACAAATCACATTTCTGATATATTTTTAAAACCCCTACAGCACTGAGATGTTATTTTCTTTTTGGCATAAACACATCTAAAGCACATGTCTCCTGCGTGATGCATCACACCATGGAAAAGTCACCAGTCAAAACAGTCATTGCTCTCAGTATATCATACATCCCTCAGCTCCATACTGTATGTACATTCTTTGTGATGCAATCTGGCTCAGTAACTCAACTGGTAAAACGCTGTACTTTTGATGCAAAGCCTTCAGGAATGTGTCCCTTTTAACTTGAGTCACTGAAAAAAAACTAATGACTTTGTAGAAACAAGCTTATTCTGTAAATATGTTTTTACCTGAGATTTACAATAGTGCTGGGCGATATGATAAATCCATGTGCCAGAGTGCTGCCAGGCCATAAGAGCTCTGACTTATTGTAAAGGGCTCCAATTTTGGCCTTTTTACATAATGTAAGATACGTTTTTTTGTGTCTCCATAATGTGTCTGGGAAGTTTTAGGTCAAAATACTCATCAGATCATTTATTATATACCCTGTTGAGAATGTAAATTTTTGAGTCAGAGTGAATTGTAGCTGTGCCTTTAATGCAAATGAGCTTGTTCTCCCCGCTCACTCAAAGTAGGTTCTCTTTGCGTACTCTTTGGACATTTCTTGTATCACGATGTAAGTCATATCTTGATATATTACCTTTTCTGTAAATACAGTCAATTAACAATTTATATGCCTTATTGACGACATGAAAAAATAATATATATATATATATATTCATTCATTCATTCATTTTCTTTTCGGCTTAGTCCCTTTATTAATCTGGGGTCGCCACAGCGGGATGAACCGCCAACTTATCCAGCATATGTTTTACGCAGCGGATGCCCTTCCAGCTGCAACCCATCACTGGGAAACATTTATACACACTCATTCACACACATACACTACGGACAATTTTAGCTTACCCAATTCACCTATACCGCATGTCTTTGGACTTGTGGGGGAAACCGGAGCACCCGGAGGAAACCCACGCGAACACGGGGAGAACATGCAAACTCCACACAGAAATGCCAACTGACCCAGCCGAGGCTCGAACCAGCGACCTTCTTGCTGTGAGGCGAACGTGCTACTTACTGCGCCACTGCGTCGCCCATATATATATATATATATAAAATGAAAAATTTGTGTACTTTAAAGTTTATACTCAAGAATGTACTCATTCATGTTTTTATTTTCTCACTTTATTTGGAACTTCAGTGTAAATGTTAGTTAAGGAATGTAGAAATATAAGATAAATATTGATCAAATATAAAACACTTTTCAAAACCTATTGCAGATTTATTACAGGCCCAACATATTGCTAAATAAAATTTTATTTCAAGTTTTCAACATTCCAACCATGCTGTTATTAATATTCCTGCAAATGATGAAAAAGTATAACTGTAAAGAATGTACTTTGCCACATAAATACAGTTTTATGCAAAAATTTGGGCACCCCTGTGTGGCTGCATAATTATGTGTGTTTTCTTTATAAGAGAAGATCACAGTGAAATGCCATGCCGGTTTCTAGACAAAAGCTAGATAATGTCATGTTTTTCAGACAGAAATAGGTAGTGTAGCAGTATTGAGATGTGTGAAATTAAACTGAAACTGAAAAATAGGCTATGCAAAAGTTTGGGCACCCTGTCTTTTGTGTGGATTTCAAAACCTGTTGTAACATAATGCTGATTGATACAACACAAAATTGATTTGAGTGACTCAATGAACCTTAACAATCCTAACAAAGGTGCAACCAATCATGAAAAAGGATATTTAAGAAAGCTGATTGCTGGCTGTGCGTCTCCTTATGGTGAACCAGAAAGTAGCAACATGGGAACCTTAAAAGAACTTTCCTAATGACCTAAAAACTAGGAAAATTCGCCAACATGAATTAGGAGAAGGATGCAAAAAGCTATCAGAAAGGTTTAAAGTCTCTATCTCCACAGTCGAAAATATAGTAAGAAAATGGAAGGCCACAGGAACAGTTCTTAAGAAGGAAAGATGTGGTAGACCAAGAAAAATATCTGAAAGATATTGTTAGATATATGTTAGAATGATAACTGACAGACCACAGACCACCTCCAAAGAGCTCCAGGAACATCTTACTGCCTATAATGTCATTGTACATTGTTCCACAGTTCAGCACATTCTTCACAAAGAACAGCTCAATGGAAGGGTGATGCAGAAGAAGACTTTTCTGCATTCTGCCAATAAGAAGAGTCGTTTAAGGTATGCAAATGCTCATCTGGACAAGCCTGAATTATTTTGGAAAAATATACTGTGGACAGATGCCACAACCATAGGCGCTTTGCATGGCAGAAAAAGAACACAGCATTCCAGGAGAAAAACCTGCTGTAAAATATGGTGGAAGGTCCATCATGCTGTGCAGATGTGTGGCAAGCACAGGTACTGAAAAAATTGTCAGAGTTAAAGGTCGCATGGATTACCTTCAGATTCTGAAGAACAATGTTCAGGAATCAGTCGGAAGGCAGGATTGGATGTTTCAGCAGGACAATGACAAAAAGCACAGTTCCAGATATAGCAAGGAATTCATGCTCAGACAATATGTTCTTATATGTTCTTAACGATACAATGTTCTAGAGTGGCCATTCCAGCCCCCAGACTTGAACATCATCGAAAATCTATGGATTGATATGAAAAAGGCTGTTCACACTCAGCACCTATCAAACCTGACTGAACTGGAGAAATTTTACAAGGAAGAATGGTCCAAAATGCCTTCAGCATGAATTCAGGGACTTATCCTTGGCTATAAGAAGCGTCTACAGGCTGTTATTTCAGCAAAAGGTGACTGTACAAAAGATTGATGTCATTATTCTGTTGCCCAAATTTTTGCACCTGTCTGTTTTTGTTATGACTTAAATTGCATTGCATCTGTTGATTAAATAAATGTTATGTCAGAACTGAAATGTTGTTGTTTTTTTCCCTAGGGATAAAATATATCCAAATGAAATTGCTGATTTGAAAGGCCAACAGGCTATGGCTTGCAATTATAAAAATTATTATGGGTGCCCAAACATTTGCATAAAGCTGTATATAATAAATATATATGAAATAAGTATTAGAGCATAATATGAAGATATATATATATATATATATATATATACATTTTGGTCCCAATTTGAGCTCAATAAACTCCCAATTTGTTGCTTATTAATAATTTTTAAGATTATGACTAATAAACAACCAATATCCTCATAATAGGCAGGCAATAAGCCACTAATAGTGTTATCCACTTTTTATTTCATCCATACGATTGGGTCAAATTGCACAGCCATTTCTTACAATATTTTGAGATCACTATTTTGAACTCAATATTTTGAGTTCACCTCAAAATTAAAAATGACTCACTATTTACTAACAGCCACGTGGTTCCAAACCTTTTATGAGTTTCTTTTTTCTGCTGAACACAAAATAAGATATTCTGAAGAATAATAGGAGCCATTGACTTCCATAGGAAAACCAAATGCCTTCTAAGTCAATGGTTACATGTTCCCAACATTTTTTAGAATATATTTTGTGTGTGTGTGTGTGTGTGTATTCAACAGAAGAAACAAAGTCGAACAGGTTTGTGACAAATGAAGGCTAAGTAAATGATGACTGAATGGTCATATTTTTGGTGAACGATCCTTTTAACTATCAGGTTTAGTGGAGATGTTGCATCAATTTAAGCACCACTTTCCATGAAAAACTGTCACGTTAGGATAAAACTGAGTGCATATTTAACATAACTGAATATTTATCTATATGTTTATCAAAATATGTGATGTTGATTGCATATAGACCTGATTAGCAGTATGAGATTTTGATGGCCTTAAATAATTTACTTTTGTTTCTTTTTGAATACTCTTTATTTTAGTCTTCAGATTTGTTGCTCTCTTTCCCTGTGCTGCTATAAGTCGTGAGGTGTGTGATAAACTGTTTTTATCTGAGCACTTATAGCACAGACAGAGCTATAGACTCTTGTGTGTTGTGTGCCATTCTGACAGTCCATGAACTGTAATGGAATTTATCACTACAGAAATTAAAGTGGAAGGCAGTCATGAATAGGCATGTCACGATATCTAATTTTTATTGTACGATGTATTGCACAAAAATTTATTGCAATTTTAATGATATAATCTTTTTAATTTCTCAAAAATGCTTGAATTTCAATCTGCAAGGTTTGAAAAGTGCTTAGATTTAGAATAAAGTTCTTGAAACTGATTGAAAGTGTTGCTTTTGCAATAATTTATCTTACTAAATAGGTATTAATTATTACCTATTTAAATAAAATAAAATCAATATTTTTGCTTTTGCACAAAATGAAAAAAAAACTCTGTGGCGTTTTGCGTGTATAATAACTGTGATGCACCCTGACAAAATAAAACTATAAATAGTAAATGTGTCGTTGGTGTGTTTCATATCAGTCTTATGCCTTAAATGCAATTCCATATCATGCTTCACTGATTGATTAGAGCTAATCAGTACATAAACCTTTTGTAGGCAGAGCTAAAAGTGTAGTACCATGAATAAAAACATGAATAAAAAAAAACATAACTGTTGTTGAATTTAATAATTTAGCTATTGTTTTTAAATTGAGAATGAATATCATAAAATCAGTCAAAACATGTCCAGGTTGCATTTCACATTCCAAATAATAAAAAGACAGCGATTTTTTTTTTTTTTTTTTTTTATTTATTTTTTTATTTTTTATTTTTTTTTGTTCTTGAAGAAATCTGAATTATTAATAAATTAAAAGTGTTTAATTTATTTATGCATTGTTACAAGACAATTAAGCACATTTAAAGCACTCTCTTTTAAAACAATGACAGTAAGTCAAGTAATAAAAAATGTACATAATAATAACAATGTTATTATTATTATTATTATTATATAGCAGTACAATGGAGAGAAAAAATATATTTGTGGTAATGGTAGGCTATTCCTTCTCTTTGAAACATAAATACTTTTTATGGTTGTTGTTTTGCTTTCAAATATGCATGGAGCTTTTTCGTTTTGGTGGAAAATAGCAGGGAACTTTTCTTTTGTTGACAACAAATTTATAAATCATTGCCAGTATAGGCTTGTGAAGATGTTTGAGACGTTACTTTCAAACGTTTCGAATGACCTTTGATAATCATACTGCATCAAATTCTCAGGTAGAATTAGAATAAAATTAACAGCTAAAGTTAGTTTTTAACTTTCTTTTTGACGCTTAGTGAGGGTTAGATTTAGGTATTGGTAAGTTGTCCTTGTGTAATTTAGTACTTATTAATATTAGTTCGTAAGCACGTGAAATGTGCAGTCTGTTACAGAGGAAACACAGAGTGTACACAATGGCCATTAAAATACTGTCACGCATTGCACAAAAAATGTTTATGGCTTCATTGTTCATTGTGGAAATTCTCATGATTTTGCTGTAAATCATAACCCAGACACTTCTTTCCTGTTAGATTCACCTAATTTCCGAATGGCTTTGACAAACGGCTCAAGTATGTTTGCTCTTGTAAGGTGCTATTTAAGACACATTCAGTGCTTGTTCTTGGAAATGAGAAATGAGGGTACGGAAGATTTACTGCTGCTGATTTGCTTATAGGAGTTCTGTCAACGCTGTCATCATTATACTCTTTAGTGCTACTGATTATATTCCATTGTTTCCTGGAATAGTGCCTTTTAAGTGCCCTTGAGAGATATCTGAACTAAATACCAGTGCACTTATTATGCTCACTACATTTTAGGGTTAGACAATAAAATCAAAAATTGTTTAGTTGCTAGTAAAATGTTATTATTTGTTATATTGTCTGTTCATTTGAAATGATTTATCAGTGATTTATCAAAATTAAATTGAACGTTTTAGAATGATCTTTCATCAAACTTTGTTAATCTCGATATTTAAAGGGATAGTTAATCCAAAACTGAAAAGTCTGTCATCATTTACTCACCCTTCACTTGTGACAAACCTTCTTCTGCTGGACGAAAAAGAAGATATTTTGAAAAATGTCAGAAACCTGTAACCATTGGCTTCCATAGTAGGAAAAGCAAATACTATGGAAGTCAATGGTTACGGGTTTCAGATATTTTTCTAAATATCTTCTTTTGTGTTTTGAACTGCTTGAGGGAGAGTAAATGGTGAGTAAATTTTAATTTTTGTGTGAACTATCGCTTTAAAGAGATAAAAGCTCATATTTTCAATGTAGTCTTGAATCCCACTGCATTTATTCAATGAGTACTTTATAATAGGAGATTTAAATAACTTTTTAAAATGATAAAAATTCTTAAAATGTTTTTTTTGACTTATAAGATACAGCTAGTAATAAGCTAGTAAGTTTTAAGATGCACAAGTATGTGTGTGTGTGTATATATATATTTATATATATATATACACATACACACACACATACATATATATATATATATACACATTAACTTGGGGCAGCAAGGTGGCTTAGTGGTTAGCACTGTCACCTCACAGCAAGAAGGTTGCTGGTTCGAGTCCCGGCTGGGCCAGTTGGCATTTCTGTGTGGAGTTTGCATGTTCTCCCTGTGTTCGCGTGGGTTTCCTCCGGGTGCTCCGGTTTCCC
>CAIGQV010016735.1:28437461-28448312 GCA_903798115.1 Danio jaintianensis
ATTATTATTATTATTATTATTATTATTATTATTATTATTATTATTATGCATTGATAACAAAACTATTAATTAACACAAACACGCAGAGCATTCAGACTTAATATCAGTGCATACTGACAGCTGGTTTATATTTAAACCGTTTATATTAACCTGTAAACAAATCTCAAACAAAAAAACAAACAAGCGCATAAATAAATAAATAAAATTGATTTTGTTAGAGCCCACTATTACAGTACAACCAGATGACCTCCAGGGTCCGTTAGATACCATAAAATTAAGGCGTTGCGGTTTTATAGCCAAACCTACATAGCCAGTGTGTGAAATTTAGCCGTTCGACTTTTAAAAAATGCGAGAGGCGCTATTTAACAATTAGGTCACTCAGCAGCAACCAACGGATGGTAATCTAAAGGACACATCAGGATCTCTGGCTGGCAAAGAGTTTATTAGGCTGTAGGACAATCCAAACAATTCAGTGAGATAGGGACAGTGTTTTGACATTTAGGCTACCTCACATTGTGTCACATTCTCTGTAAAATGTTATAGAGAAGCCTTGATCTTGAAAGAAACATGGAGTCTCCTGTAAATAACAGCTCAACAGGTGAGATTAAAATGGCCAGAAACCAAGAATGTTTTAAGGTCTGTGCTAACATTTCAAGTGGGTTTAAACTATTCAAGAAACGATAACATTAGTACCTTTAACAAAGATTAGACTAATTCTGTTTAATTTTTTTCTTTACAGGGATAGTTCCCAAAAAATGGACATTTTGTCAAAATTAACTCATCCTCCACTTTTACCAAACTTGTTGAACACACAAAAAAAGATATTTTGAAGAATGTTGGAAAGCATGATATTTGTTTTGTTCATACTGTGGGATATTTGTACAAACATACAAATACAAACATATTTGTTTTGTTCCTACTGTGGATCTCAAAGGCTACATTTTCATTGTTGGGTGCACGATCCCTTATTTAGATTTGATTATTCAGTTTCTACCCTTGAATACTGTTCCCCAGAACACCATAAAGCACTGCTTATTTTATTTGTTATCTTTGTTCTGTTGAATTTACCATTGCTTTTAGTTTGGTTGATTATATTTTATGCAGATGTAAGAACTATTTTTGATAAAATTATTACAAATTATTGACATATTAAATTGGCTCTTCCAGGTAATTTCAAATCTTTCTGTTTTCTTTCATTTTAGAAGAAGCTAAAAGTCCCCACAAGGCAGAAAAGCAACCATTCCTCCAGAGAACACAGAATGTTATGAAGAACATCTTCCTCTGCTGCTGTTGCTGTCAGGACACCTTGGAGTGTTTTGTGCCCCCACCCTCTGAACCTCATTACTTTGGTTTAAAATCTTCAGAAACACATTGTAAAGAAACGACACCTCACTTGGACACCACATCCATCTCTGAGCATGCAGTAGAGAGCCTTTGTGTGCAGGATTTGTGGGAACGTTCAAACGGCATCCTAGGGTCTTCATACTTTCTGTTGCCAGGTGAAGTCCCTGTTGAACCAGCAGATACACAAGATCTACACAAGACCAGAACTAATATTACTAATATCACTACAGTGTACGTCACGTCAATCGATGAGGACAGAGTGGAGGAGAAGGGCTCAACAAGTGAGTTATATAAATACAATTAACTCTTTCATGCACACTATCACATCAGTGTGATCAGTCTTGGCTGGTTCCTTGAATGTACGGTCAAAAAGGTGTGTATAAAATTTACATCATCAACTTTTACAAATTCAAATCTGCTTTCCTGTGATGACTCATTCTGAGCCAAAAAAAAGACATGTGCGGTACTTGTCATAAATCACAATATTTTATAATTTTTTTCCAACAATCATATTAATTTTTATGTTTCAGACATTCAAATACACATAAATGATGGTTTATAAAATACATGCTGATGTCTATGGACACTGCAATAATTTTTTTTTTTAATATATATATATATTTTTTAATTACATAAGATACACACAGTTTGTGTTTATGTTACTAGAACGTTATTCTATGCCCAGTTAAACAGCCGCTTACAATCATGTGCACTGCGTTCCAAATTATCAAGCAAATTGAAATTTTCTCTGATTTTCCTAGTTAGTCAATACAAATGACAGTCAATATAATCAGTAGAGTCAGTCATCAACCATGAGTGTATAATTCTAATTTTATTGAACAAACCTCCCAAATGATAACAGTTTAAAAACATTTTATAGGTTATAAATAACTGAAAATAGTTATTTGTTGAATTTGTAGCATGATGAGGTCATATTTACAGAAATCAAAAGCTATTTCAATCAAAAACATCCCATAAGGGCAAGTTACATGTTAACATTGGACCCATTCTTTGATATCACATTCACAATTCTTGCATCCATTGAGATTGTAAGTTTTTGCATAGTCTCTGCTTGATGTTCTTTGCAGGATGCCAGAATAGCTTCCCAGAGCTGCTGTTTTGATGCTAACTTCTTCCCACCCTCATAGATCTTTTGCCTCAGGATGCACCAAAGGTTCTCAATAGGGTTGAGTTAGGGGGATGCTGGTGGCCCCACCATGAGTTTCTCTCCTTCAATGCCCATAGCAGCCAAGTGCAACAGAGGTATTCTTTGCAGTATGAGATGATGCATTGTCATGCATGAAGATTTTTTTTGCTACGGAAGGCACGGTTCTTCTTTTTGTAACAGAGGAAGAAAGTGGTCAGTCAGAAACTCTATATACTTTGCTGAAGTCATTTTTACACCTTCAGCCACCCTAAAGTGGAATGATTCTGTCCCAAAACATGACTCATCCTTGCTGATATTGCAGCCTTGTTGAAACAGGGTGGCCATCCACCAACCATCCAGTACTCCATCCATCTGGAACATCCAGAGTTGCACGACACTCATCAATTAAGAAGACTGTTTGAAAATTACTCTCCATGTATGTCTGGACCTACAGCAACTGTTTCTGCTTTTGAGGATTAGTTAGGGGTGGCCTAATTATTTATGCATAACTGCAAGCCTCTGGAGCATCTTTCCCATATTGTTTGTGGCCTGCTTAATAATGTGGAATGCCTACCTGTGGCCTGCTTAATAATGTGAAAAGTCCCTTTTAAACAATTTTTAAGTAGTCCCATTTAAGTCAATAAGTTTGAAAATACAATACAACCCTTTCACTCGCACTATCACACAGGTGTGATCAGTCTTGGCTGGTCCCTTAAATGTACGATAACAAAAGTGTGATTAGAACATGTCATCAACTCCTAAAATCTGCTTTCGCGCGATGACTAACAATCAAACTTCAAACAATCAAAATTTATTTTATGTTTCAGACATTCAAATACACATTAGTACTAGCAAAACATAATAATGTGGCCTGCTTAATAATGTAAAAAGTCCCTATTAAGTAGTTTTCAGTATATAGTTGATAGTTTTCAGATTGATTTCAGTGACTCAAAGAGCACACAATACCATCCTTTTTTTAAATAGAAAAAATTAAATAATTGAATTTTTTTTTTTTAAATGTTGATGAGGGCTGCACGGTGGCGCAGTGGGTAGCACGTTGGCCTCACAGCAAGAAGGTCGCTGGTTCGAGCCTCGGCTGGGTCAGTTGGCGTTTCTGAGTGGAGTTTGCATGTTCTCCCCGTGTTGGCGTGGGTTTCGTCAGGGTGCTCCGGTTTCCCCCACAAGTCCAAAGACATGCGCTATAGGGGAATTGGGTAAGCTAAATTGTCCGTAGTGTATGAATGAGTGTGTATGGATGTTTCCCAGTGATGGGTTGCAGCTGGAAGGGCATCTGCTGCGTAAAACATATGCTAGATAAGTTGGCAGTTCATTCAACTGTGGCTACCCCTGATTAATAAAGGGATTAAGCCGAAAAGAAAATGAATGAATGAATGAATAATGTTGATGACACTAAAACTAATTTGCATAATAATTTGGAACATAAGGTATTTCTGGAGATGTTGATAAATGAACATGGTGTAAATCCAAAAGCTCAAATCTCTCCCCTGCAGTGCAATTTCCATTCAAATGGAAATCAGTTCATAACTTTTTAAAATATAATTTTCTGGATTTTTTGTTGCTATTATTTTTATCACAGTTAAAATAAACCTACTATTACAAGGTAGCTGAGGATAATTTTTTTATTAAAATATACAACCCCAAATCAGAAAGAGTTGGGACAGTATGGAAAACACAAATAAAAAAAAGTAGTGGTTTCTAAATTTACTTTGACTGGTATTTCATTGCAGACAATCCAATTAACATTATTTAATGTGTTCCTCATGATTCTTATTTATTTATTTTTCAAAATAAATGTATGTGGGTTTCCTCCAGGTTTTCCGGTTTTCCCCACAGTACAAAGACATGCACTATTGGTGAATTGGGTAAGCTAAATTGTCCATAGTGTATGTGTGTGAATAAGAGTGTTTGGGTGTTTCCCAGTGATGGGTTGCCCCTGGAAGGGCATCCGCTGCGTAAAACATATTAACACATAACATATAAGTTCGCGGTTCATTCCGCTGTGGCAACCCCAGATTAATAAAGGGACTAAGCCAAAAAGAAAATGAATGAATAAACACGTATTCCAATTTTGGTTCTTGCAGCACATTTCAAAAAAAGTTGGGACAGGAGATTCAACAGGTCAACAGGTGATTGTAATTATGATTTGGTACAAAATCGGCATCCAAGAAAGGTCTAGTCCTTTAGGAGCAAAGATGGGCTGAGGATCGCCAGTTTGCCAACAAATATGTGAGAAAATGATTGAAATGTTTAAAAACAATGTTCCTCAAGGAAATATAGAAAGACATTTGGATATTTCACCTTCAACAGTGCATAACATAATTAAAAGATTCAAGGAATCTGGAGGAATTTCAGTACATAAAGGACAAGAGTACAAGCCTAAACTGAACTACCGTAATCTCTGATCCCTCAGCCGACACTGCATCAAGAATTGACATTCATCTATAAGCAATACCACCACATGGGGTCAGGACTACTTTGGCAAACCTTTGTCAAGTATCACAATACGTAGTTACATCCACAAATGCTAGTGAAAACTGTAGTGTGCCAAATGGAAGCTCTATGTTAACAGTGTCCAGAAGCACCGTCGACTTCTCTGGGCTCTGAGGCATCTGGGATGGATCATCACATAGTGGAAACGTGTACTGTGGTCAGATGAATCAGTATTTCAGGTGTTTTTTTAGAAGAAATGGACGTTGTGCGCTTCGGACCAAAAGGATCACCTAGACTGCTACCAGAAACAAGTCCAAAAACCAGGCTCTGTCATGATATGGGGTTGTGTCTGTGCCCTTGGCAAAGGTAACTTGCACTTCTGTGATGGCATCATTAATGCTGAAAAGTACATAGAGATTTTGGAGCACAATATGCTGCCTTCTTTTCCAGAGCATGGAAATATAATAATATTTATTTCCTATAATAAATAATAATATGAAATAATATTTCCTCCAGCATATTTCAACAAGACAATGCAAAACTACATTCTGGACACATTACAAAGTCCTGGCTGTGGAGGAAGAGGATGCAGGTACTTGACTGGCCTGTCTGCAATCCCGACATGTCTCCAATAGAGAATGTGTGGTGCATTTTGAAGTGCAAAATACATCAACGAAGACCACATACTGTTGCCCACAGTAGACCACAGTAAGACCTGTTTGCAGAAAGAATGGGACAAAATTACACCTGAAACACTTCATCATTTGGTGTCTTCATTCCCTAAACGTTTCCTAAAAGTGTTGTGAAAAGGAATGGCAACATTACAAAGTGGTAAATGCTTTACTGTTCCAACTTTTTTTGAAATGTGTTGCAAGAACCAAAATTAGAATACGTGTTTTATTTTGAAACAAAATAAATAAATAAATAAAATCATAAGGAACACATTAAGTAATGTTTGTTGTATTGTCTGCAATGCAATACAAGTCAAAGTAAATTTAGAAATCACTACTTTCTTTTTTTATTTGCGTTTTCATACTGTCCCAACTTTTTCTGATTTGGGGTTGTATATATTTAACCAGGACAGTCATGAAAAGCCTTTTACTACATGTCATACTGTGTATGATTGTGTATATGTGACAAATAAAATTTGACTTTAAATTTTGTCTTTGACAGCAACCAGGAGTTTAAAGGTTTTTTGCATTTAATATGAGGTCAGTGATGTTTCTAATATGCTTTATATAATATATATGTTTACCTTCAATGTGTAGAAAATCATTTAGGTTGGAAGGAGGTCCACTCATTCTTCCAGAGAGCAAGAAAGGCTGTGATACGTCATCTACTCTGCAGCACCGTGGACATAGTGGAGCCTTTTGTGCCTCGAACAGAGTCTACTGTATCTCTGTGTAATGACTCTGCACAAACCTTAATCTTTGAGGAGATGAGCGATGGGATATCTAATGGGTTATGCAATTTGAAAAGCATTCCAGAGATGACACTGCCAGGTGAAGTGCTATGTGAGCTGACGTAGGCTTCAAGTATGAAGGCCTCTTTTGTGGAGCTCAGCTCAACGCTTGAGACTAAAGTTACATTTGAAACAGCAACACTTCTGCAGATTGTTGAACTTGCTATTAGATTTTTTAAATCATAATGTCTTAGTTGAAACCTTTACAAACTGCATATCATTTGTAAGCCTAGTAATGTCTAGTCTAGTTTTGATATTTGGTGATTTGGTGTAGCTAATGTAATTTATTCACAATAGTTCTCATGAGAAGGTTAGTTTAATAACAAGCCTTTACTTTGCTGAAACAAAGCAAATGTACTATCATAGAAAATTGGTCTTTTATGGGATTGTTAGAGGTTTCATTTGAATCAAATATCACCTAACTACTTCTTTTGAATACAATGCTTATTTCATAAATACTTTGAAAAACATGTAATTTAAAAAATATGGGACAGATTAGGGACTCACTGGTCGCACAAAACCTGAACCGGACGATTTTTGTTAAAAACTCACGATCGGCAGCCAGCTGACTTTTGGTTTCACTTTGGCCGATCTATTTCCAGATTTGCATATAAACTGCACTGCAACAACTTAATACTACAAAGTCTATAGAGGAAATGTAACAGAGATCAGAAAAGCTGACAGCAGAGCACAGATGCACACAGAGAGAGACATGCTGATCCACACATGGAAATACACATGGAAAAGCATACAGTCATTTTAACAAACTTAAATTTTAACATTCCTTCATTTCATTTTTCTGCATTTCCTTAATACTTTCAACATTTAATACTGTACAGTTTTCATTACAGCACAAGCTGAGCTTTATTGTCAGTACATGTGTAGACATAATGTGGAATGAAATGTCATGTCTTGCAGGACCATGGGGCTACATAAATAAACATAATCATAAATATAAACACAATTGTCAGCATTCTGCCCTCCTGTAGTTTGTCTCCTTGCCTCTAGAGGTCCCCTGTGTTCCCCACTGCCTTAGTTCTTCTTTGTGGGTCCTTGTTAGTGTTATCCAAGTCACCTGTGCCTTGTTTCCTCTAGTATATTTAAGCTGACTATTTTCCCCTGCTTCCTCACTCGGTTTTTGAGTCCCTGCCCTGTGTTTCTAGCCGTGGCTGGCTATAGCCTTCCAAGCAGTCCCAAATAAGGAATCCTAAGTTCTATTGTTCTCTGATTAGTTTTCTCCCCTCGTGGAGTCTTTATTTTTCTCTTGTGATTTTTCCTTTTGTTTTGACTGTTGTTAATACCTCGGCCCGAGAAGAACTTTTGTTGAATTAGTCTTACAAAGACTTTCTTAATAAATCTTCATTTCCTGGCATACTGCATTGAGTGTTTCGATTGGGTCCAACATCACTTCTGTGGCTCTGTGGTAGGTCATTTTTGGTACATTCATAAGTAAGCATTACATTGAGTCCTTGTAAGATGGAGTTTAAGAAAAGTGTCCAGTGCATATAGAGAGAGGAGTGTTTATACAGGTGGTTTGTCAAACCCACTCACTTCTGTGAAGCACACTCAGATTTGCACAGTGATTTTCTAGAGATATGTAGTGATTGTAGGAAAGTGACTGGTTCATCTTACAATCCTTACATATCTCTGGAAACACATTGTGCATTTCTGAGTGTGCTTCACACAGGGGAGTGGGCTTGACAAACCACCTGTGGATGGTTCAATTAAATATTAGAGTTTGTGACTTTGTTTTGGACAGGCAGTGTATATAGTAGTTAATATACAACTGTGCTTTCCACACATAGACTTTACTTGGGCACGCCACCTGGGTATATTAGCGGCCGCCCAAGTATATTTAGTGACGTTTTTTTTACTATTATTATCATCCTTTTACACTATTTTGTATCCACCTAATATAACCAAACATCCGTGATCGAGTAAGTAGTGTAAAATCCTCTCTCGTTTACCTGTTTCATTCTGAAGTGAGACCTGTCAACACTCTCACAGACAGTCTCATGTGCTCTGCAGAGACCCAAAGATTTAGCCTTTTTGGCACAATTTTTTAGGATGGTTTTAATAGGGGCAACAGAACCCCTAAATATGATTGTCCTTGTACGGGGGAACCCATCCTAAAATTTAAATGGCATCTATATAGCTTCTTGAATAATGTCTCTATTTACCATAAGCTAAAAATAAAATAAATAAATAAATAATGGTTAATAATTAGATTTGAAAATGTAACATTACAGAAAAAAAATCACATTTTTTTTATGCTTGCAGTTTTTGAAAGTTTCCGAAAATCTGAAGTTCTACACACAAAACAAACATAAAATAATTTTTCATATACATGCCAAACTACGCACATTGTAAAAATGGTAAATATTTTATTCTCAAAACAGTATTCTTCTTGTATTTCAATAGGGGGAAATGTATCAACAGGAACAGACAAAAAAAATCTGTATCAGTATTTAGTATATGACTGATCTGACTTGAATGCAAGTGTTTTCCCATTGAAACACAAGAGCTGTTAGTCTCCACCAAAGTGTATAATAGAACTGTGTTTATAGTTTAGCAAAAAGTGTTTTAGCAAACTGAATCTAAAGCATGTAATTTGCTTTTAGTATTGCAGACTATACTAACTTTAAACTATACACATAACCTAAGACAGACTATACAAGTTACAAGACATAAGACAGAACAATTTTAAGAAGTACTTAATTTTCTGTAACTAATCTTCACTGTCTATATTTTATTTAAACATATGTACAATCAAACTTGAGTATAGAAGTTTTGGGTAAGTTGTCCCCTCTACTTCCTGTAAAAATAAATAAAATAAAATAAATTCCTGTATTAAATAAATAAAAATATATAATTTTCCTTTTTCCCTTGCCGCTCACTTGCAATGTCCTTTTGAACTAATCTCCATTAGATTAGAAAAGTTGGTGAATTCCCTGTGAAATACACTTAGGGAACTCGGACGTCCAAAAAGACTGTTGGTTTTTGTTAGTTATTGTCTGTACAATACTTGTGTTTTCTGTGTGTTTCCTGTATGGATGTCAAAAGAGTCCACACCCATGATGTTCTGTTCTCAAAACAGTGACTTGTAGTAATTTAATTTAACACTATAATGTCACAGACTCTGGTCAAGGTTACAAGATTTGGTTATAAGATTTGAGGGAAACAAATAGAAACAATAGAAAAGATTCAAATAGCAACATTTATTTATGGATAAAATTGTTACAAACTAATGCCGTAATGAATGAGACATGAGTACAATAAAGTTAATCTTGTGCCACACCTACAGATGTTTGTTTAACATCTGCCATACCTCTGCATTAAGATCCCAGTTTTTAATTTACTAAACAAGAAAAAAAAAAAAAGATTATAGTCTGCTAACAGAGCTATTCATTTTTACATTTATCTTTTAAAAAATGCATGCATATTTAAACTACTTAATTTCAGTCATTTTCCTTCAACTTAGTCCCTTTATTCATCAGGGGTTGCCACTGCAGAATGAACCGCCAACTTATCCAGCATATGTTTTACACAGCGGATGCCCTTTCAGCTGCAAACCAGTACTGGGAAACATCCATATGCACTCATTCACACTCATACACTATGGCCAATTTAGTTTATTCAATTCACCTATACCGCATGTCTTTGGACTGTGGGGGAAACCGGAGCACCCGGAGGAAACCCACGCGAACACGGGGAGAACATGCAAACTCAACACAGAAATGCCAACTGACCCAGCCGGGACTCAAACCAGCGACCTTCTTGCTGTGAGGCGACAGTGCTAACCACTGAGCCACCGTGTCGCCTACTTACTTAATTTCCTTGTTTTAAATATTTCTTCTACAATAAAAACAGTTTGAAAAAAAAAAAAAAAAAAGAAGCATTTTAAGGTCAATATTATTAGCCCCATTCATTTTCTTTTCGGCTTAGTCCCTTTATTAATCTAGGGTCGCGACAGCAGAATGAACCGCCAACTTATACAGCATATGTTTTATGCAGCGGATGCCCTTCCAGCTGCAACACATCACTGGGAAACACCCATACACTACGGACAATTTAGCTTACCCAATTCACCTATAGCGCATGTCTTTGGACTTGTGGGGTAAACTGGAGCACTCGGAGTAAACCCATGCGAACACCGGTAGAACATGCAAACTCCACACAGAACTGCCAACTGACCCAGCCGAGGCTCGAACCAGCGATCTTCTTGCTGTGAGGCGACAGCACTACCCACTGCGCCACCACGCCACCCTATTATTAGCCCCCTTAACCAATTTTTTTTTTTTTCATTTGTCTACAGAACAAACCACTGCTATACAATGACTTGCCTAATTAACCAGTTAAGCCTTTAAATTGCACTTTTAGCTAAATACTAGTATCTTCAAAAATATTTAGTAAAGTACTATGTACTGTCATCATGGCAAAGATAAAA
>CAIGQV010016735.1:28533312-28544546 GCA_903798115.1 Danio jaintianensis
CAGTGAAAGCTGATCCTGTGTCTTCTTATAAGGTCTCCGAGGGGTAGCATGTATATTGTGAACAGCAAAGGGCCTAAAACTGATCCTTGAGGCACCCCATACTTTACTGGCCGGATCTGTGAAAGCTGTCCATTTATATTTACAAACTGGTAACGGTCAGTTAAGTATGACTTAAACCATTGTAGAGCCTGTCCCTGGACGCCTGTAGAATTTAAGCGATCTATGAGGATATTGTGGTCGATGGTGTCAAATGCAGCACTGAGATCAAGTAAAACTAATAACGAGATGCACCCTTGGTCAGCAGCTAAGAGTAAATTGTTGGGTTTTTTTCACTAATGCGGTTTCTGTACTGTGATGAGGCCTGAAACCTGACTGAAACACTTGAAAACACTGACAAAAACATTGTTCATCTGCAGAAAGGAGCATAATTGGGCAGAAACAAACATCTTTAACATCTTCCAAAGAAAGTTTAACATCTTCTATTTTATCCAATGACCGATTATTTGTTAATTTAGCAATGGTGTTAAATAAAAATCTAGGATTGTTATGATTATTTTCTATCCGTTTGCGGAGGTGCTTAGCCCTGGCGGATTTTAGAGCCCTCCTATAGCTGGACATACTACCTTTGTACGCAATTCTAAAGACCTCTAATTTAGTTTTTTTCCACTTACGTTTTGCTGTTTTGAGAGCGGGAGTATGACTGTTGTACCATGGTGTAGTTTTATTCTCTCTAACCTTTTTTAATTTGATAGGTGCCACAGTATTTAGTGTGTTAGTAAAGATAGCATCCATACTGCTGATTACTACATCAAGGTAATTTGCGTTTGCGGGTGCATTTAGAAATAGAGAAAGATCAGGTAAGTTATTTGTGAATTCATCTTTAGTGGACGGGACGATAGTTCTACCAGAGCGATATATCTGTGCAGATCTGCTAATTTCAGGTAAACGCAGCTTATATAGTAAGAGGTAGTGGTTTGTTATATCATCAATGACCTCAATTCCATGAGACAAAACTAGATCTAATGTATGCTTTAAGCGATGGGTTGGACCAACAACGTTTTGCTTTATCCCAAGTGATTGTAGTAAATCTGTAAGCTCGAGCCCTAATGTATCGTTAGCGTCATCTATGTGGATGTTAAAGTCTCCTACAATTAGTGTTTTATCAGTTTTAACTAGTAAGTCAGAAATAAAATCAGAAAACTCTTTTAGAAAATTGACATAGGGTCCTGGGGGTCTATATATGGTGATTAAAGCGAGAGATAATATAGGTTTTTTCACAATATCCGGAAGCATAAAATTAAGTCCGTTTCTCTGATTAACATTAAGAATATCACTAAAGATTGATGCAACTCCACCACCACGACCAGTCTGACGAGCCTCATGCTTATATAAGAATCCTGAAGGAGTTGCTTCATTTAAACTAATAGTGTTAACAGTTTCATTAATAGCTGTTTTGTTTATAAAAGTTACAATTATTAAAGTGAGTAATTATTATTAGGTAATTCTTTAGTTTGTTTACATTTCTATTATTACGGTCATATTTGAAATATCATCATTGTTATTGTTGTGAAAGTGTTAGTGTTAGTGCCGCTTGTTATTTAGTTTTGGACTGTTTTGCACCTATTGATCTATGACCTTTGGTCACAATAAATACACTTGCATCTGCATTCATCTTTGTTTGTTTTTGTTTAATTTTAGAGTGACAGCCCTCCCCAGTATACTATCATTAAAAGAATTGGTATTGGAGTTGGAGACACTGAACTGAGTGGAGCTCATAATAGTGAACTAATCCAATAATGAGCCTGTCTGTATAATTTCCTAGTTATTTACCATTTAAATTAATTATTAATATAAATATTATTTATTTGAAATATACATAGAAATATATTATTCATCATTTGGTGCAGGGGCATAATATGTTCAAGTTTTGGTACATTTTAATTTATATTCATAAATTTGTCTCCACTAAGAACATAAATGTTCATTTTATGGACATTACTTTTGTGATGAGTAGCCTAATTTATTGGTTATTCTTTATTAATTAGTGATAGTTCGCCAGTAGTTCTCAATGACAATATTTTTCCTTAGTAATTGTTAAATACCTAATAGGGAACTACCATTGTCCTAAATTAGCTATTACTTACTGCTTAGTTACTTTTGTTTTTATATTAGTTAATGTAGTTCTACCTATTACTTCCTGCATAGTTACTCGTTAACAACGGACCATTATTCTAGAGTTACCAGATAGGATACATTATGATTTTACAAAGGTGTGTTTTGTTTTTGTTTGCATGTAAATATAAATTTAAAAAAATATGTAATGGTCTTTAGGTTTTCTTTTTTTTTTCTTTTTTTTACATAAAATCGTAAAAGAAAACATTGCATGGTAACACTTAAAAATTTATGAGTAATTAGTAATAGGATAATGTGGATGGATTCCACAAGTAATTTACAATAAATGTATTTCCCAACTTCCCAACTTTTTTTTGGAATGTGTTGCAGGTCTGAATGACAGAAAAGGATGTATATTTACAAATTAAATGAAGTTGACCAGACAAAACATGAAATATTTTGTGTTCATATTGTCTGCAATGAAATACACGTCAAAGTAAAGTATTTGCATTTTCCATACTGTCCCAACTTTTTCTGATTTGGGGTTGAATATTTTAAATATTTTAAACATAAACAACAATTTTGCATACAGCTTGCCTCAATAATAAAACCAGAAAGAAAGAAAAAAATTTACATTTCCCTGTGGTGAGTTGTCGTGCAGATTGCGTCATCAGATTCATCCTACAGACCCTTTTCACAAGACTGTTATGACGTGTTTAACAGTCATCAGCATCTTGAGTCCTTGAAAGTTTTTAATATTTAATTATTTTTTTTAATGTATGAACATTTATATGTATTTATGTATGTATTATATCATCTTTGCATCAAATTACAAAAAATGAATTACCGCGTGTGTGGGGTGTTTGAAATCCAGAGTGTTTTCTGGCTACCGTTATCAGTCTTTTTATTATATTATTTCAACAAATAGGATTGTAAAAAAAAATATTTGTTGTACTCTCACATTCATTGCACTCTAAGTGTACCCAACTATGAAGACTTCTGCTACTGAGAAACCCAGAAATGTGAAAAGGGGATCACAGTGCAGGAAAGTGTCTGAAATCTTCTGACACTGCCAGAACTTCATTGGAGGAAAAATCTGAATGCAATAGCCATTAAGTGGCAGTCTATGAACATGTCAAACCAACAAACAAATATCACAGATTTTAGCTTAGGATTTCAGGAATCTTTAAGGATTTTTCAAATCTGTCTCAGATTACCAAATCGTGGCTGAAATCCCACAGTGTGAGCAGGACTTGAGACAAAGTCTTTACACATAAAATTCTTCTGTTTATAAAACCTTGTCAAAATATTTAGCTTAATATTCACAGTGGCCTGTCACAACAATCAAATGGTTGTCAACTACAAGTTCAAGTGTGGTTAAAAACAGAAAAGCAGAACATTCAAAATATTTTTTTTTAACAATTAGACACATATGAGTTTTATTTCAGTCAATTTTTGTAAAAGTTAAGATACTGCAGAATAAACAACAATTAATAAGGAGCTCAGTTTCAAACATGTTTAAAATAAAGGAAAAACAGAAAGAAAAGTAATAGAAATATGTGGAACTGTCTCCCTTTTTCTGAAAAGCTGTTGAGTCTCAGAGATAAAGAGTTCTTTAACCCTCATTTTACAGACTTTTAAATAGTTGTATCATGGCCAAAGATGCATATTTATTTATAGATTTAAGATTATGTATACACCTCTATTTCCAAACATTGAGTATGTTTACATGGACACCAATAATCTGATTTTAATATGATTAAGACAATACTCTGATTTAGAGTCTACCATGTGAACAGCGATTTTTGATGATCTTAATCGAACTAAACAGAAATTGAATTAAGACATGTGAAGTATGCCTTTAGTTGCATTATTGAAGCGCTGTACAGACATGCAAACACCTTAATCAAACTATTACCATCATGTAGGACTTTTTTCGCTGCATTTTGCGACATATTTTATACACACACGGCTGTTTGACACTATTCTCTGCACCTACCGAGTCAGTAAAGGACCGCAGACACCCGCATCATGAAATGTGAAAGTTTTTTCTTTCCATTCATCATGCGGTAACAAATTCCATTAAAACAACCCTCTTCCAGCCAGTCCTTACTTTATACTTGCATCCAATACCTCAGTTTGTCATGGGGGCATGAATGAAATGTTCCTGAATGAAAGTGAAACTGCCGAACTGCAGTTAAAAACGAAAATTTTTAAATGAAACATCCGAAGTTCATTGATATTCCGGAGAAAACATTGGATAGCGTGGTGATGCAATGGCGTCAATCGATCTACGTGCTATAACATGTAAAACGGGATTATGAATGAAACATTCAAAAAGCAACTCATTTAAACACCTTAATCATATTATTGTCTTATTCAGATTAAGGCAAATAATTAGATTACTTGTGTCCATGTAAACGTAGACACTAACCCTTATGACTTTTTGTTTTCTGATGCAGGGTCACATTTGAATTTTGAATTGAACAGTTGAATATTAGTTTTTAATTTGACTGTAAATTGGAATTGACAGTTGTGAAATAAGACAGGTGTCTAAAATGTTGGTATAAGGCTGCATAATTTAAATACAATGAATTCTATAACTGCATTAAGCAGGGATGGTAAAAATATGATCTAATAATGTAGGGCAGCATGGTGGCTCAGTGGTTAGCATAGTTGCCCCACATCAAGAAGGTCATTGTTCGAGTCCCTGGTTTTCTCCACATGTCTGCATGGGTTTCCTCAGAGTGCTCCGGTTAAGCTGCAAGAAAGTGAGTGATGACAGTGTTTTGTTAATCAAAGGAAAAATAAACATTCCTAAGTCAAGATGCATTTTAGTTCAAAACTATTGTTTTGTTTTCAGAAATAATAAATAAAAATTAAGTGAGTTTTTCCTTAAAACAAGCAAAATAATCTGCCAGTGTGGTAAGTAAAATAATCTTCTTTTTGGTTTGAAATAAGTGTATTTTACTTGCCCTGTTTGCAGTTAATTTAGCCTGATAAACTCACTTAATATTGACTTAATATTTCTGAAAACAAAATATATATATTTTTTTACTTATGTGGAAAATGCTTCTTGATCTAAGGAGTTTTAGACATTTTAACTAAAAACAAGACAAAAGTAACAAAAGTTTTTTTAGTTTTTTTTGCAGTGTACTTGACATATTGGTGCAGATTTAATAGAATGTACCACCTAAGCAATGGTCTCTTGCTACACACTCACACAGAGGGCTGAGCACCTCTAGGATGAAATGACAAATTTTAGTGATTTTTATCAGAATGATTTCATAAATTTCATTGCACTGATCTTTTATCTTCAGAAACACATTTCTTCCTCCTCATACTGCATAGAAAATGTGAATTGCTAAAGGATGAGAACCTCTTTAAGTAGCTTTTCAGGTCCATGCTAAAACTAAGGTTTATTGAGCTTTTTTTTCCCCTAATATAATATATACTTTAATCACTGTATTTAATGAATGCTATATAATAAAATATTCAGATGTGATCGATAGTTATTACAGTTATTTTGCACTTCAACCATTTGCTGTGGGACAATAGTACTGAAAGTTTGATATACAGCAGAAATGCCCGGATGTAGGCAAAAGACCAAAAAAGTACCCAGAAGATCTACCACATCCCATGAGGTCCCAGTTAGCAGATTAATGGACAGCAGTGAAGTGATGCAGCACATTAGGTTACATGATAATGGCAACATGAATAGCATGCAGTACATTTAGATTATACACACATTAATACCATATAGAACCTTTTGCGGTTCTGCAGTAATTACTTACTCAAAATAAGTACATACACTCATGAGGGTATGCAACTTCTTATGTGGCAAACTGTTAGTGATGCTTTTGGTTAAGATGTTAAGGTAGATCAGAGGTTAGAGTAAAATAATTAAAAATAGTAGTAAAATTTGAGTTTTCCAATGATACTATTGTTTTAGACAACTTGAAAATCTCTAGCTTCCGCATTCAGGTTGTCTCGGTCATCTCAGAAATGCAATTAAATGTAGCATAATCAGGTTTCTGGGTTGGCCTAACTGGTAATTAGATGACACTATTGCAGTATTTTACAAAAATATAATCTGCTTAGGTTTGAAAAAAAAATTATGAATGTGCCACTTATTAAAATGATTTTTAAATGTGTAAATCATCTTACTCCAGAAATGACATGCCAATTAATAAGTAAATCAAGCAGTAAAGGGATTATCACAAGAAGAGTAACCAATTAGAATTGCACAGTACCAAACACACAAACTTAATTTGCACAACATGCATTTTTAGTTCAAGGTACACTGCTTGAATTTTAAAGGCAAAAAGATTTAAATATCAAAGAAAATTTTAAAAAGTGGTTAAAACAAAATCAGGTTTGTCAACACTGATTGTCATGCAGTTTCCTCTTTTTTCATTCATTTTCTTTTCAACTTAGTCCCTTTATTAATCTGCGGTCGCCACAGCGGAATGAACCGCCAACTTATCTAGCATATGTTTTATGCAGTGGATGCCCTTCCCGCTGCAACCCATCACTGGAAAACATCCATACACACTCATTCACACACATACACTACGGACAATTTAGCTTTTCCAATTCACCTATAGCGCATGTCTTTGGGCTTGTGGGGGAAACCGGAGCACCCGGAGGAAACCCATGCGAACACAGGGAGAACAAGCAAACTCCACACAGAAATGCCAACTCCAACTGCCAACTGGTCGAACCAGCGACCTTCTTGCTGTAAGGCGATCGTGCTACCCACTGTGCCACCGTGACACCCCTTCCTCTTTTTATGTGTTGCTATTTTGTATTGGTAATGTATTTTTATATGTGTATTATAAAGAGTACTGTTTTGTACTGTTTTAGTGTATAAAAAGCCTAACTAGGGACTAAAGCTACAAATTAGTCAACTTGTTGAAAGCTTCGCTGGTTCAGAAAATTTTATTTTACCGTCGCTACTGACTGGCATTATTGTCAGTCTTAGAAATGGAAATGGAATTGAAAGAGAAATCACTCAAATAATTCACCTAAATAAAGTGAATTTTCTCTTCAAAAGGCCTCAGTGTATCATCGAGAACAATATGTATTAATTTTGATTTGATTGCTGGAAGAATCCGCAGTTCTTGGATTTTCACCTTGCTTTAAAATATAATGATGCATGATATGACTGAGTCTATATGACCCAATCTGAATCACAAGGGCCTGCTTAACTTTGAATAAAGCCTTTAAATCTTTTTTTATTCATTCATTCATTAATTTTCCTTCAGCTTAGTCCCTTTATTTATCAGGGGTCACCACAGTGGAATGCCAACGAAATGCCAATACCACCAACTTATCCAGCCAACTTATTCAGCATATGTTTTACGCAACGGATGCCCTTCCAGCTGCAACCCAGACCTGGGAAACATCCATACATACTCGTTCACACACATACACTACAGCCAATTTAGTTTATTCAATATAGCGTATGTCTTTGGACTGTGGGGGAAACCAGAGCACTCGGAGAAAACTTATGCCAACACAGGGAGAACACACAGGGAGAACATTCTTGCTTTAGCTTAATAAAAATATTTAGCTTAATATTTACAGCGACCTGTCACAACATTCAAATGTTTGTCAACTACAAGTTAAAGTGTGGTTAAAAACAGAAAAGGAGAAACGCATTATTTTGTCAATTATTTGTCAATTATTTGTAAAAGTTGGAATACTGTAGAATACACAACAATTGATAAGGAGCACAGTTTTAAACACATTTAAAATAAAGGAAAAACAGAATGAAAAGTAATAAAAATATGTGCTCGAATTTGTGAATATTCACATAAACTCCACCCGTTGGAACAGTTTTTCACAAGAACCAAATATTACACAACACCGATCTGTGGGTGGGAAATAAAGTGCAATAAAAGGAGCTCACTGCATCTGAAAAGGATTAATTACATTGTCTACACATCACCATAAACAAACAACTATGCTGGCACAGATTGTTTTTGTGCTTTGTTTGGCAGGTGAGTGAAAATGTATTTTGACAATCAAGGAACTTCAAAGTTTGTTGTTTCCAGCATGTTTTGTAACAAATATAATGATGTTAGTCTTTACTTGAAAGTTTAAACTACAATAGTTGTGTAGGAATACACTTTAATAAATGTTTTTCACTTCTTTATTGTTATGAACAGCCATGGCAAGAGCAGCTGATGATTGTCCTATAGTGGTAAGTTGAGCAATATAACCTTAGATATGCTCTCTGCTTTTTTTCTTTTCCTTTACCAACTATAATGTATTTATGTATTTACATTATTTATTTACATGCATTATTATACATTATTTGTTAATGTATATAAACTATAATACATTTAATGTGTTTTGTGTGGTTTTATTTACAGCCAAATTGCTCTCAATACCATGTCATGTGCCCCCGGAACTATGAGCCTGTGTGTGGTACCGATGGAAAAACATACTCAACTGAGTGTGTGCTGTGTATGAAAATTTTGTAAGTAGGACTAATTCAAGTGTGTTATGTTTAGTCTTTATCTACTTGTTTGAATGTTCTTTTTAAACTGAGCATCTTGTTGCAGAGAGGAAAAGGACATCATATTGATTTCCAAACTGGGTGAATGCTGAGCCAGATCCATTCGTTTTATTCGGGATGGGACATAAAGGCTGGAACCACGTGTTGCTCTTTAATGGTTTTAGTCACAAAATAAAAACAAATGTTCCTTTTTAAAGTATTCTGATCTTTAAATAAAGCATTGATATACAAGTCAGTGTTTTGTTATTTGAACTCTGGTAGTAGAGCGTCTGAAAAAATATTATTTAATATTAATTATAAATATTATAATTTTTATTGTCTTGAGGATTCAGTTTTTATCATGACTCTGGAGCTCATGTTTAAAAAAAAAAAAAAATTTACCTGTTGGGGAGTTAAAAAACAAAACAAAAATCATAATCAAATAAAGAGGATATGGTCTAGATCATACCTGTCTCTCATTTTCTAGAAAGCTGTGTCAAATTTTGTTAGAAAGAATGGAGTGTCTTGGGACAGAAGCTACTTGTTTATATGTAAACATAAAATCAATACCAAAAAAATGGTAATGTTAAACTCTTATTAGACATCTGACTAAAAATTTGAATTATTTTAGTAGAGCCTGTGGCAAAATTTTAACTGTGTTAATTTTCAAATAACACACACACACACAAAGTTATATAACACTTCTCTTAAAATATAGAGTGCACTGTCAGTAAGCCGGATTTTAACTGGTTAAACTAAGGATGCAACGATTATAGATAGATTTTGTTGGCACAATTATAGTCTAAGGAATAATCATGGTTTCATGATTATCATGCATTAATTTATTTTACAACACTTATACTTAATAAAATTCCTAAATACTTTATATATTTTAAAGTGTTATTTATTGCTATCCAGTAACCAAATAAAACAGCACAAAATAATAATAATAATTATATAACACTAATAATAATTTAACACTGAAAATAAACAATAATCAATCTTTGTCTATTTGGGATTAAATATAAGCTTCATATATAAAACAAATGTTGTCAAAGGGAGCTGGACCTCTGTCTGAAAATCTCTTTTGATCAACTATATTATGACTCATGTGTTAGCATGCTGAAAACAAAACTATATTTTCAAATCAAGGTTCAAACTAGCGAACCAGGCAATTGAGACAAAAGTGAAGCAAAAACATTTTTGAACAAATTAAGTCCTAAAAATATCTTTACTGCAACAGTCTGCAATCTTCAGCTCTGTTAAAAAACAAACAAACAAATTCCTTTTGACATTTTAAAAAATTGGATTATTAACAGTCATGTACAGTTAATTGAGATTCAGATATAATATTTCTTTTTAAATTAACATTTAACCATTTATCATAGCCAATTAAGTTTTTTATATTGATTGATTTCTCTCATTACCGAAACGCCTTACACAATTGACAACAATTTTTCAAAAGGATTTTAATATAACCTGATATATTTGCAAAATGACAAACCTGAAAGAACATAAGTAGTAGACTCTGCACATGTATTGAATTTTTTTTATTAAATAAATTAACACTTAATGAACATTGGTGGTGTTAATGATAAATTAATTATTTCTGTAATTATTTTTTAAAAAACAACAAAATCATGAAATTAAATCATCATGTCTCACAACATGACAAAAAAAAACTTATGTACACATGAAAATATAGACTTAATGTGTATTCTCTATGTGTGTGTGCATTAGAATGTACAAATAAAAACATTACAGTGAAGCGCAAATTATTTAATTTAACAATAATTATTACTTCGTTTAATAATCATTAACAACTTAAACTAACATAAATAACTTACATTTAAACTGCTGAAGTTATGTTTTAATAATTTTAATGACAGGCTGCAGATTTAATAGGAAGCTTTCATTTTAAATGCGCCATATGGTACATTGATTAAGTTACTCTGCCAGACCCGCCCCCTTCACTTCTCAGATGAAACCACACAAAGATGAGGCATAATGGCAAAACAGTAAATTTAAAGTCCTGTAAAACATATGCTGGATAAGTTGGCGGTTCATTCCGCATTCGACTAAGCTGAAGGAAAATTAATGAATGAATGAAAAAAACATGTTCAAAAACATTATAATATTTACTATAAAATACTATAGGCTATTATTTTTTTCTTGTGGTCATTTGTGAGCGATAAAAAAACTCGAACGCTATCTCTGCCATTGGTGACATTTGCATGCAGCAAAACAGCGAAATTCAGAAAGTGTCTGACTTCAATATTTTTTTAGCCCTCCTCTTACACCTATTCTCGTCTACTTTGCAGGCAGGGTGAGGAGCATCTCAAACGAACCCATTATGACAGCTGAGATCTACAGTCTGACATGCTACAATCATTTAGGATTATTAAAAATGGCACATTGTGAGCCGGGCTTTAATGTCTGCCTGCATTGAACAAGTGTATTTCTGTGCACTTAAATCAAAAAGAGATAAGAAAAAACTTGTGAAAAGACATTCTATAGTTTGTCAAATAGTTAATAGTGGAGCTCTGCAGCCATCTAGTGGTAAAAGTTATATACATATATATACATATACATATATATTCATTTATTAATTTTCCTT
>CAIGQV010016735.1:28553897-28572481 GCA_903798115.1 Danio jaintianensis
TCTATATATCTATCTATGTTGAACAAAACTTATTTGATGCAGAGGTGGTATATACGTGAAACAAACACATGTAGCGTTTTCTTATAATCTTATCAAGTAAAACATTCTATTTAAAAAAGACTAACATTATATGCAATTAAATACATGACCAGTGCTTAAGCATGATTTGGGGTCAGTATGACCGCCTGCCTTTGATGGAGGTGATCTATAAAGGAAAAAAACCCTGTAAAAAAACAATTCCAGATTTTTTTCCAGTAATAAATTTGTTTACCCACAATTTCATTATATTCTGTTTTATATCTTATATCAAGATGGACCAAACAATGCGAGATAAGCTATCTCAACTGGTTGAGGAGTTGACTACCTCTGGAGAACCACAGCTGAATCAAGACAAAATGAAAGAACTGAAGAAAATTTGCAGGTATGTTGGGGTTCAACAAAGAAACCCGATTCAACAAAGATTTCGCCACTGTTCTTAAACGATCAACTCTTGAAGCAACACAAAATGAGGTGGAGGTGGTATCCCAATTATGAAATTTTTGCTACTTGAAACAAACACATTTTGCATTATTCTTGTAATCTCAATAAGCATAACATTAAAACATTATCTCATTAAAAAGGCTAATAGTAATTGTAATTAAATACATGACCAGTGCTTGAGCATCACTTCTGTTGGTGTGTTGGTAGCCAAGACTGTATCCACCTCGTAATTCTCTATGCAGAAAAAACCCTGCACACACAAACAGCCGTGGTGATATCAGTAGATAAAATGCACAATAACTGGCCTTGCCCAATGTTTTTATTAGTGTTGTGTGTTTATCAAAGATATGAAACTTATCAAAGGGATATCTAAAGCTTATCAAGTTTCACGATTTGTCAAATGACTAGGGGTGTAATGGTACACAGAAGTCACGTTTCAGTACATACCTTGGTTTTGGGGTCATGGTTCGATATGGGTTCCGTACAACAGAAATACTCAACAAATTCCCAGTGCTTGCTTTCTTCTGTTTCCTTCAGACAGGCAGAAGTGTTTTGTTACAATCAGCTACAGTACTGAAAAGTTTCGGGTGATATCAAAGTACAAAATAAATAGAATAATGACAAATAAAACTATTATAACTTATAAATGATTAGGAGACTGTGTATTAAACTTTCAAGGGTTTACCCAGTCCTCTCCCACAACAAAAGAAAAATATTGTGCAATAAATTTGAGATTAAGTTTTTTTTTCATTAAAATGCTAGCACCACAGTTCAATCTCTCTTTTGTTAATGTAGTAGCAGGTGCGGCAGACACTCTTGTTGAATTACTGCTCTTGTGTGTGTGTATGCCACAACTTTGTCTAATGTAAATGAATGCAGGAATTTTATCTAAATAATGCAATTAAGCTCATAATTGCGATAAGCATAGTTGTATTGACATAGGTGGTGTATGTTGATTTTAATCAGAGTATACAGTATAGTCAGATTATATTAATCAGAGCATACAGTAAACAACTCAATCACATTATTATTACCATTCTGAACAAAGTGCGCATGGGGGTGGCTGTATGGTGTGCCATCTGTGAAATGCACTTTCAAAATCGGTTTGCTGCTCCAGTGGTCAAGTGAATGAATGGAAAACCCTTGTGGACTCATTTGGGGACTAACAAGTTCACACAGCTCAATGAATGATATCTGTGACATTCTGAAACTTTCCCTCCCTGAAAACTGTTAAACACTACTCACTGCCACCTCTGCTCTATCATCCACAAACGGCGCACAGAACATGACAGACAAACCCGACTGAAGTGGGATGTGAGTAAAAAGTATCCATTACTACTGCCTGTTTTTGTTTCATGCTGGTAACCAGACCTCACATCATATTGATACATTTATACAAAAGAATTTACATTTCAAATGTTTATGTAAAAAGTTTGTTACTAATTTTCAGAAATAAAGTAGCCAAGCAATATGGCTCTGCAACTTTATTATAAATAATAAAACTAATTTTGTAGGCCTATATCTTTATAAATAATAAACAACTTCAATTTAACACTTAATTTTAAAACATATTTCTTTTTTTTTTGCTATAATGAATACTTAGGGTGCACTCACACTATGCTATCCAAACTGTGCCCAGGCATGTTTCCCGGTTCGTTTGACAAGTGTGATTGCTCCGAATCGGGCCCAGGCACGGTTCAGTTGACCGGCCCTGGCCCGGTTGGAAGAGGTGTGCCAGAACGCTGTTAGGTTGGGCTTTGTGTTAGTGCAAAGCGTGCCTGAAACCGAAGACGCAACGTCACTTTTAAGGGACTGTTTTATATGGATTTATTAATCATTCTTACTTTTCAATGAACACGAACTGTCATAGTTTATTAAAGACGCAAACCCCTCACCCCTGCACGTCAGCTGCACCTTCAGCATACTCCTAATACGTGCAGCACGAGGACTTTTATGATAATTTATGAGCATCAAAAGTGGTGGATCTGTTCAGCAAAATATTTGACTGCGTGTCACTGCATCCTAAACGACTAAAAATAATACAAAAGGATACAAGTAAAGCAATGTCCTCTGTGCTGAGCGAGAGCGCTTCTCTTTGTTAAACTGAACAGTCGCATCATCAATGATGTAAGTGTGCTTCGATTCGGAAGGCAAAATGCAGTGCGAGTGCAGGCTGTCGGGGGAGGGGGGACAATAGCGCTTCGGCACTGTTCAAGGCTACCGTGCCAAGTGAGAGTACGCCCTTAATGTATTTTACTTTTTTTTTTTTCTTTTTTTTTTTTGCATTAGGCTAAAGCTGCTTCATTCTCTTCAAACAGCAGCTCTCATGAATATCGTGTTTTCAGTAATTGTTTGTTTGTTTTTTCATAGTATTGTGGTGGATATTTTATTTTATGGATATAGTCATTAATGCTGTTATTATATTTATTCTATGCAAAAAAAAGCAACATACACAGGTGCAATTATAACCTCCAAACTTTTTTGCATGACCTTTTTTTCACGTGATAAATTGCTGATTCTTTGCATTATAATTTTATTCATAAATCACCCAGTATTATTACTTTCAATGTTCAAAAATATTTTTAAAACTAATTTAAATGAAGACAACAGTGTATATACATGTTAAAACACTACAACAGTATAAATTCTGTATTAGAAAATAGGACCTCATCAGAAATAAACCTCAAAGCATAATGCATTCATAAAGTATTTAATTGTTATAGTACTACTTACTGTACAAATGTTGTTTTGCAGTATTAGCTTGAAAGAAAACCTGTACAGTAGCCTACACCATAGTTGGAAGTGGACAAAAGACTCTAACCCAGAAAAACTGAAAAATTGCTGTTAAATCACTTGCTGTCCGTCCATCCAAGATGTAGATACTTTTCTTCAGTAGTACATGAAGATTTTTAGCTCAAACTGTTGTACTTGCTTGCGGACTGTTTAGAACTATATTTCAAGAGAGTGTGTTACTTGTCATTTATTTATTTCTGTTTTCTTTCTTTTTTAAATATGTAAACAGATATATAAATTATAGGTGACAAATCAAACCAAAAAAGATCAACAAAAACAACAAATTCACATATTTCTTTATAATTGACATTTGAAAATACAACTGGTTCATACACCAACTTTCAGTGAATTTGATTAAACTGATAAAAACAATTAATAATGTGGTCACCTTGAACTAAATTCTTTAAAATTTAACAAATATGCACAGAAAACTTGGAATTGTTTGGATTGATCGGCAAAGGCTCTTTTGCTGTGTTCAAACCAGATTGCCTTATTTGAACTCTGTTGGATAAAATGAATCTTGTATACTAATAGGTATATTTTTTATTCCTGACACTCTTTTATGCTCAGAGATATTAAACCACTATAAAAGAAGATGATTGGTCCATGCAGTGGGAGTAATATTGTGTTTAACCAGTGTAAATAAGGCTGTGCTGACAGTGCAGTCTATTTTAAGAGCACTGTGACAGAATTTGTTGTTTTTGGTGTACTTCAGTTATCACTCATTATCCTTCGGCTTAGTCCCTGATATATCAAGGGTTGCTTTGCCACACTTGCCATTAATGTAGTTAAAGCATCGTGGCTGTAAATAAAAGCACACAAAACACATTAAATACCTGTAGTTGATAAAAAGAGAGAGAGAGAGCATACAGTATGTAAGGTTATATTGCTCAACTTACATCTATATTGTTAAATCCAGATAAGCCAAATATGCCAAAAGGCATAGCAGCCGCTTGTGCCAAGCCTGTTCATAGAAGCGAAAAACAATTATTAAAGTGTTTCCTACACAATTATTGTAGTTTAAACTTTTAAGTAATCACTAAACATAAAAACAATGTTATATTTGTTATAAAACAAATATAATGATGTTTCTTTATATTTTAATTTGATGTTTCTTGACATTATAATTTAATGTTTCTTGATTGTCAAAAATTACAAAAAATTGTAAAAACAAAGTACAAGAACAATCCGTGCCAGCATAGTCGTTTGTATACAGCGACGTTTTGACAATGTAATTAATCACTTTCACATGCTGTGAGCTCCTTTTATTGCACTTTATTTCCCACCCACAGACACATTTACAAAGTGCATCACTCGAATCCTACTACACCCAAGGCTTGTATTTGGATATTCATTAATTGCTGTACATTTGAACAGTATACTTTACTGATTGGTTGACAAACAAATATGTATGCGAGGGCGGTTGTCAGTGAATATTGATTATGTACCGATGCTCACTAATCAACGTCAGCAGCATTTAATTAATAATCATAGTCTACTCAGAATTGCAACATGCGTACAACATAGATGATATGATTCATGATTATGATTGCTTTAGGCAGAGGAGGTCAGACCTGAGAGAGCGGTAATTGCATCAGACACAAGTTCGGCATACAATCTTGCAATTCCAGGCATAGAGAGGACTTTTTGTTTGAAATACTGCAATCATTGTTCAGAATTCACCAAATATAGTTGTCTATTGGGTTTGTGTGGGTCCCTGCACATTGAAATTGAAGGGAAACGAAAATCAAAACAAAATGATGGAAGTGAAGAAAATTAGCAAGTATACTGTGAGTTTTGGGGGGAAAACAGTTGTTTTGTTCATGGACAGATAAAGCAGGTAATGCTGTTAGATATAAAATATTTGTGACTCTAAAGCATGTCTAAATACAAAGATTTGGCCATTAGTTTAAAATCTTTTACTGTGGCCATCCAACTGAACTTTTTCTTGAAGTGAAGCAAGAACTTGATTCAGTGTGATGATCTTTTAGCTAGAAACACACACACATGCAGACACAGAGAGATTGTTAGGTTAAGTCTCCACTTCACATGTAATCATGAAATTAAACCATAATAGGAAACATTGACTACATTTACATGGACATCAGTAATCTAATTATTTACCTTAATCTGAATAAGACAATAAAATGATTAAGGTGTTTACATGAGTCACTGCGCTATACAACATTTCCTCTGGAGTTTCATGTAATTTCGTGTGTTTCTTTTTAAAATTGTTCTACTTTAACTGCAGTTCGGCAGTTTCCTTTGATGATAAAGTTACACAAATTGCTGATTATTTTGAAATAAGAAAAAGTAAATTAAGCACAACACAAATATAAGTGGCTGCTATCTTGAAGCAACACACACACAAACAGCCATGACATCATCACAGTCGATAAAATGCTTAATAAACACTGGTTAGACTAACAGTATTGGTCACCAAAGCTCCTGCTGACACTTCCTACAGCAAATAGCGATCTCATTGTCCAGTCACAGGATGAGGAACTGGCCTTGCCCAATGTTTTTATCAGCATTGTCATTTTATTAAAGTCATGAAGCTTATCAAAGTTCATATCATAATTTGTCAAATTACATTTACACTGTGTTCCACATTATTGTGGAAGTGACATAGCAGTAGGAATTTTGTAAAATTTTGCTCAAGAAAGTCATGAACTTGTGAGTGATCTCCTTCATGTACAACTGCATTTTGGGCATATATTCAGCAGGGTTATTTGCTGTTTCAAATTATTTATTTTATTTATTTTTTTCAAATTAAATTTTGCTTATTGTCTTTATATGTTAATTTCGATGTCTTATATTTTGTACTTACAGTGTAACAGAATTATTTGAAAAATAGAAATGGAAACTTAAGCAGATCAGTATATTCCTCCAAATTCACATCAGAGTCCAAAAACATATACAAAAGCAAAGCAAAATTAATGCATGTGGGTCCTGATGATACACTAAGGTATTTTCAACTTTCACTTTTTTGAGTAAAACGTTCCTTTCAATTCCATTTACATTTCCAAGGCTGATAAATGACAAACTGTTTATAGGCCAATTTATACTGCACTGACGAACAGCATCAAACAAGTCTGTCAGAGTCTGTTGGATCAGTGTGTTACCCCTGTAAGCGTCTGTTGCCTATGGTCAGAGTTTGTTTTTACATGACTGAACATGTTCAATCTCCATTTTGTTTGATAGTGAAATGTCTGAGCAGTGTGAAATGATATCTGATCAGGGGCAAGATAGGCTTCACATTTTTTTGAATGTAAAGTACTGTAGATCTTAACAAAAAGCATTACTAACAGTTTGCCACATAAGAGGTTGCATACCTCTTTGATTATTAAGTAAAGTTAACTTAATATTAAATGAAGTATTACTTCAGAACAATAAAAAATATGTTTTATATCAGTGGTCACCTCACCAACATTTTAAGCCTGAGTTCCCTGAGCTAAGCCTCACTGGAAAGATCCACCTGTAAATAACTGACAGGAAAAATAAACCATTTCAATTTAGCATTTCTGAACTATGTAAAATGCACTAGTTTAACTTTTAAATGACACAACCATCTGTGGAAATGTGGGGTGAAAATTTGGATGCATTGTGACATTAACAGTAATCAGTTGCCGCTGAAGTGCCACTTTAGACTAAAAAACATTGGTAAAAAGATTTTCAATAATATTTCTGTAGGTATTACATTATTATTTTATACATGAGCTATAATAATAATAATAATAATAATAATAATAATAATAATTACAACTACAATAATAAACATTCTAGAACATCATAACTTAATTCAGCAGTTGTAACTGTTGTTTTATTTTGCAGCCCCAATTCTCAATGCTATAAGAAGGCAAACTGCTGCTTGCAGCTGCATATGTGGTGGTTTATGGCCGGATCACACCAAACACATTGTTTGAGGTGAAAGGCATATTTTTAAAGTCATTTTGGGTGCTGTTTGTGTGCCCTGGGTGCTTCATGTTTTTGCAGGAGCACTGAATGGCTGCAGTCTAAAGTCTATGTGAAATCAAAATTTAAAATTTTTTTTTTTAATCAACATGATCTTGTGAGTGGAGAATATATTTCATCCCCTTCTTGTACAACTGCATTTTAAGTCTATATTACCCTATTGTTATTATTGTTTAAAAAAAATCTAATTGTGATTATTGTCTTTTATATGGTCATTTCAATATCTTATTTTTTACTTATTGTGTTACAGAATTATTTGAAAAATAGAAATGGAAACTTAAACAGTAAATCCGTCCTCCTTTTATTCAAATTCCATTTCTGCATCCTCAGTTGTGGGCAACAGGATTTAGATTTGATTACACTTGATTAGCCAGTTCGTAAAGATATAACGTTAGTTCACCCAAAACTGAAAATTTGCTATTAAATCACTTGCTCTCAGTCCATCCAAGATGTACAGGAGACTTTTCTTCAGTATTGACACATGAAGATTTTTAGCTTAAACTGTTGTACTTGCTGATTCATAAAAAAATAAGTCAACAGCTACCATCACTTTGAAGTGCAAAAAACATAAGCCAAAGAACCCTATTTTGAGATTGTGTTACTTGTCATTTCTTTTTTTTTTATAATATTTAAACAGATATACAAATTACAGGTGACAAAACTAATACAAAAAAGATAAAATAAAACAAAAAACAGTGAATTCACATTATTTCTTTACATTTGAAATTTGTAAATGCAACTGTGAAATTTGCAAGTGGCACTTGTTCATACACCAACTTTCATTGAATTTGAAAAACAGTCAATAATGTGGTCACCTTAAACTAAATTCTTTAAAATGTAACAAATTTGCACAGAAAACTTGGAATTGTTTGTACTGATTAACAAAGACTGTCTGAGGTCTATTTTGCTGTGTACAAACCGTTTTGCCCTATTTTTAACCTAATTGGATAAAATGAATCCTGTACACTAATACAAACATTTTTCATTCCAGACACTTGCTTTCCTTCATCATATCTTACTTTGCTCAGATATATTAAACCACTGTAAAAGAATTGGTCCACGCAGTGCGTGTAATATTGTGTTTAACCAGTGTAAATCTGGCTTACTGACAGCACGCTCTATTTTTAAAGCATTGTGATATAATTTGTGTTTTTGCTGCACTTCAATTATCTTTTAGTTTCATTTTTTTCACAGGCTCTACTATCCGAATGCAAATAACAAATCACAGACTTGCATATCAAGGTTTTATTTAAAGGTTAGAATATTTTAAAAAGGAGCATTTTTTTATTATTTTCAAACTAAAACAATTAGAAATCAACAAGTGGTTCCAGCCTTCATGTCCCATCCCAAATAAAATGAGTGGATCTGGCTCAGCATTCACCCAATTTGGAGATTGATATGTTGGTCTTTTCCTCCCTGCAACAAGACGGACAGTTTAAAAAGAACATTCAATCAAGTAGATAAAGACTAAACAATAAAAACTTGAGTAAGGCCTACTTACAATTTTGTCACACACAGCATGCACTCATTTCCGTATGTGACTCCATCTGTACCACACACAGGGTCATAGTTCCGGGGACACATGACATGGTATTTAAAGCATTGTGGCTGTAAATAAAAACACATTAAATACATATAGTTCGCAAAAAATAGAGAGCATACAGTATATGTATGGTTATAATGCTCAACTTACATCTATATTGTTAAAGACAACTGGAAAAGCAGCCGATCTTGCCAAGGCTGTTCATAACAATGTAGAAGCAAAATACAATTACTATAATGTTTCCTACACAACTGTTGTAGTATAAATCTTCAAGGAATGACTAAACATAATAAAAATTATAAAATGAAAAAACAATAAAAGCAATAATTTGTTACAAAACATAGAAACTTTAAACTTTGTTGTTTCTTGATTTGTCAAAATCAGTTTTAAAACTCACCTGCCAAACAAAGTACAAGAACAATCCGTGCCAGCATAGTTGTTTGTTTACAGCAGCAGCGTGTTGAAAATGTAATTAACCACTTTCATGTGCTGTGAGCTCCTTTTTATTGCACTTTATTTCCCACCCACAGAAAAATTTACGTAGTGCGCTCGAATCCTACTACAATAAAGGCTTGTATTTGAATATTCATTAAGGTGCTGAACATTTGAAAAGTATACTTTATTGATTGGCTGACAAACAAATATGTGTGCGAGGGCAGTTGTCGGCGAATTAAAATGAAGGAAGTAACAGCTAATGAATATTGATAATGTTATGTACCAATGCTCACTAATCAACATCAGCAGCATTTATTTAATAATCATAAGCTAGTCAGAATTGCAACACGCGTACAACATAGATGCTATGAATATTGTTTTGTAATGGGTAGAGGAGGTCAGACCCAAGAGAGCGGTAATTGCATCAGACTCAAGTTCAGCATACAATCTTGCAATTCCAGGCATAGAGAGGACTTATTGTTCGAAATACTGCAATCATTGTTCAGAATTCACCGAATACAGTTGTCTTTTAGGTTTGTTTGGGACCCTGGACATGTTGAAATTGATGGAAATTAAAATCAAGACAAAATGAAGAAAGTGAAGAAAATTAGCAACTATGATGTGAGTTTTTGGGAAAAACTTGTGGTTTTGTTCATGGACAGATAAAGCAGGTAATGCAGTTAGCAGATAAAAAATATTTGCGACTAAATCTAAATCTCTAGGTTCAAAGATTTGCACAGTAGTTCAAAGGCCAATACTGTGGCCATCAACTGAACCTTTCAGTCACAGGATGAGGAACTGGCCTTGCCTAATGTTTTTATTAGTGTTGTCAGTTTATCAGAGTCATGAAGCTTATCAAAGTACATATCATGAACCATAAAAAGTATGTTTTTAAAAACATTTTTAAGCCCAAGTTCCCTTACCTTGGTCTTGTTGACAAGATCTATAAAGAATTTACTAAAATAAATAAAGCAAACCTATAATTTAGCATTTCTGAACTATGTAAAATGCACTAGTTTAGTTCACTTGTAAATAATGAAACCATGTATTGCAATGCACCTGGATGACTTTAGAAGGGGTAAACATTTCGGATGACATTAGCAGTAATCAGATCACATGAAGTGCTACTGTAAACTAAAAAACATTGGTAAAATGATTTTCAATGATCTTTGCATGTATTACATTAGTATTTTATAAATGAGCTGTAATAAAATAATATTAATAATAACAACTACAACAACAATAACAAACATTCTAACATTCTAACACTCAGCAATTGTAACTTTGGTTTAACATATTGTATATTTGTAACATATTTTGCAGCCCCAATTCAGAATGTTATAAGAAGGCAAACTGCTGCTTGCAACTGGATATTATTATGGTGGTTTAGGGCCCGATCACACCAAACACATTATTTGAGGTGACATGCACATTTTTGGATGCTGTTTATGTGCCCTGGGTGCCTTGAGTTTTTGCAGGAGCACTGAGCGCCTGCAGTTTAAAGTTTGCATGAAGTCAAAATTTACAATGTTTTTTTTTTGCAAGTTTGTGCACATTATTATTTTATAGGTGAACAATTAATCCATTCAAGTTAGTACACAAAAAAAAAAAGTTTGTTTAGTAATCTTCAGTCAAAGTCTGACCATTTGCTTCCACACTTGGAGTGGCAGTCCTTCTCTGTTGACGTCAGCTTGATGGCTTCAGCCACAATATTCGTAACCACCCCCCTCTTATACCAGGATGCGAATTTCAGGAGGGTTTGGGGGGATTGACCACCATTATTAATGTTTGATCCATCACATTTTTTATTTGCATTTCTAACCTGAGGCCTTTCATTTATCTTCTTTGAAATGTGTAAAAAGCACTAGTTTAAACTTAAATTTTAAATAGATGAAACCCAGAAAATCTGTAACAATGCACTTGGATGACATTTACAGGGGTGAAAAGTTGGGTAACAATGCACTGTGCCACTTTAAGCTAAAAAAAAGATTGCTAAAATGTATTCACAAATATTAATGTGCTTGTAGGCTACTACATTAGCATTTTATAAATGAGCTGTAATATAATTCTGCAAATAATAGTAATAACTATCACAACAATAATAAAACTACTAAACCATACTAAAACATTATAATATAATTCAGCAATTGTAATTGCAGTTTTGTGCCATATTTTCCACCATCAATTCACAATGTTAAAAGGAATGGCAAACTGCTGCTTGTTGCGGAATTTTATTGTGGGAGCTTAAAGCCCAATCACACTGAACACATTGAGTATGTTTACATGGACACCAATAATTAAATGTTAATACGATTAAGACAATACTCTGATTAAGAGTCTACCATGTAAACAGCGACTTTTGATGACCTTAATCCGACTAAAGTCATAATCAAACTAAACAGAAATCGAATTAAGACATGTGGAATATGCCTATTTTACTCGGGTTCCTGAAGTGCAGTACAGACATGTAAACACCTTAATCAAACCATTACCATCATGTAGGACTTTTCGCCGTGTTTTGCAGCAGGATATTCCATACACACGGTGTTTTTTTTGTTGTTGTTTTTTTCTCCATTCGGTGTGCGGTATCAAATTCCATTAAAACACCAGTTACTTCATACTCGCATCCAATACCTCAGTTTGTAACGGGGGCATGAATAAAATGTTTCTGAATGAAAGTGAAAATGCCGAACTGCAGTTAAAGTCGAACAATTAAAAATGAAACGCCCGATATTACATGAAATTCCAGAGGAAACAAAAAGGAACATTCAAAAAGCTACTCATGTAAACACCTTAAGCATATTATTATCTTATTCAGATTAAGGCAAATAATTCGATTACTGGTGTCCATGTAAACGTAGTCATTGTTTGAGGTGGTTGGCAGTGAGAGTTTTATGCACTGCTTTGCAGCCTGTGCATCTCGTGCCCAATGTAATTCTTGTGGTGCGCTCAAGCAAAATGTTGCCTGGCAACATAGAAAGTGCAGACAACCAAAAAGATGTTGTGTGCCTTTCAGGTCTAACCAGAATCAAGATAAAACAGCAGTTGGATCAAGAAAAATAAAGATTAATCATGATGCATTTCTTGTACTTCTAATCCTCTGGGGCCTCTTGGAATGTGCACTTAAAGACATCTCCAAAATTAATAGATCTTTTGAGTTCTTTCCAGTCTATCCTTTTAAGAGTACTGTGAATTTGGGCAGCTTATTTTTTCACATTCTTTTTTTTTGGTCTGTGTATTTCTGTCTGAAATGTCTGAGTGCTTAATCAAGCTTCCAGTAGTATTGTCCCAAAGCATAGAAAATCCTTTCTGTCATCTGTAGTAGCTGTTAATCACAACTGAATATTTTATTGTATAGCATAAATACAGTAAAGTATATATTATATTAAAAACAAATTAGCTTAATAAAGCTTAATAAGCCAAAAGCTACTTAAAGAGTTTCATCATTTAGCAATTCACATTTCCTATGCAGTATGAGGAAGAAGAAAGGTGTTTCTGAAGATAAAAGATCATAGTGCAATGTGAAATAGTGAAAATGCAAAAATTATGAAATCGTTCTGATAAAAAACCAAAAACTAATATGTACAGTTTCATTCTAGCGGGGTCCAGACCTCTGTGTGAGAGTGTGTTGCAAAAGACTATTGCCTCAATGGTCTTTCTTTTTACATACAAAATACATATTTTTACATCCAAAAATATATCCTTACTATAGTATATACTTTATATATACTTAATATATAGTACACCAAAAGTAGCACGCCAGGTACCAAATTAATACCAAGTCAATACAAAAATAAAGTTATAAACAAGTATTACAAATTACATAATTCTGACTCAGGGCTCAAAACCATGGATTTTTACCTGGTCAGATTAGATTTTTATTTGCCTGCCAAACATTCACTGGCCCTGCCTATTTAAATAAATAAATTCAGTTATAGCTTTCATTGTAACTGACTTATCTAACCTTATAATACCAACATTTTTGATACCTGTCTAATTTTACAATTGTCAATTCTAATTTACAGTCACTTAAAACAAAAGATCTAAAACCTCAATGGGGTGACCCCTGTGTCTTTATTCTTTTTTTGTTGAACCCCAGCACTGAACAATATGATCCATAGTCCAAAATGAGCCACAGAGGGACAACACAATAAACCTGTGTCAGGCCTCTGTCACAAAACTAAGAATAAACAAGAGCGAAGTGGCAGAACCCTGACAATAGCAGAAAGTTATGATGTCCATATATCTTGCAGAAGTTCCAGTATTGTAGCCCAGATCATCACATGCCACCGCTTCTTCTGATTCACAATGTTGTTGGAACCAAGGCTGTTTTAATAAATGAAAACTAAAACCAAGACTGAAACTATTCGTCAAAAAAAAATTAATAACTGAAATAAAATAAATTCACAATAAATTAAAAACTAAAACTGACACTAAGATCAGTCACTAAAAAAGTAACTGAAATAAAATAATGATCATCAAAAATAATAGTGGTTTTCATAATTATTAAGCACGGGTTCTGTGGAGAATCTAACCTGTTAAGAGAAGCGCTTTTACAGATGAACACATTTTGTTCATTTGTCAAAAAAAAAGTGAACTAGGTATGTTTAACTACATATATGATCTTTAATATGATGAAGTTTGTCTTAATTCGTCACAATTTTTAATTTATTCTTTTAAGTTGCATTTGTGTGGTTTTGGGTTCAGTGTCTGTTCAAGCTATTATTCTACTTTTATTTCTAAGAGGTTTGCAAAAGAGTTCATATAATCTGTGCGAACACAATATTTAGCTTTGATCGAAATTGGACATGTCGATCAAAAAAATAAATCCTCACTATTTACTCCCCCTCAAGTGGTTGAGAGTTTCTTTATTTTAACACTAAAGATATTTTGAAGAAAACTAAAAACCTATAACCACTGACTTCCATAGTAGGAATAACAAATACTATGGAAGTCAGTGGTTACAGGTTTCAAGATTTCTTCACAATATCCCCTTTGTGTTTAACAGAAACACCACAAAACACCATTAATTAAACAAAGTACAACTAAAGTGCACATTTTAAAATAGTAAATAAAAAGTAATTGCTAAACTATAATAACCTCGGTTGGGACAGAGTGGCTGTTCTGTAACCATCCAGAACTCCAACTGTCTTGACCATCCATTGTAGCGCAGCATCCGTCAGTGAACAAAGATTAATTGATCTGTTTATGTACTGTATACACCCACTGTAAATGTTTCTCATTGTGAGCTTTGGCTAGGAGTGGCCGAAATGCAGCTTTAAATGCTAGCCTGAATGTTGAAAGAGATGTACCTGCAAGTGTTTATAAAGTGTTGTAAAGTTTTTTTTTGTGGCCAGAGATCAGCACTAGACATACATGCTCCTTACTAAATCATTCTTTCTTTTCTGTCTAGAGTTTCCGATGACTACATTGATCATTTCTACCACTTAATCATGACCCAGCTGAACCAAGAGCATGCAGAGATTCGTCTTTCTGCCTTCCAGATGGTCAGTGAGGTTTTTAGCCGGTCACATCACTTCAGAGTTCTTCTCATCACAAACTTTCAGGAGTTTCTGGACCTTACAGTAGAAACTGATGCTGAGCAGCCGTTGCCTCCACCCAAAGAGGTGGCGAGAAAACTGAGGACACTTGCCATTCAGACTGTGCAGTCATGGCATGCCACGTATGGAGAGGCGTATAAGAAACTGTCTCTGGGATATCACTTTCTTAAGCAGATTAAAAAGGTATTTATCTGGCTGTACCTGTTCTGTTATTATAGTATTTAAGTTACATCGGTTTGCACCCTGGAACACGTCAATGTTATGTAATTAAAGGGGTAATTAAAAAAATAAAATCACCCAAAAATAAAAATGTTCTCACCATTTATTCATCCTCAAGCGGTTCCATACCTTTATTTGTTTCCTTTTCCTGTTGAACATAAAAGACAATATTTTGAAGAATATTAGAAACATGTTAGAAACATGTAACCATTGACATATTAGGAAAAACAAGTACTAGTACTTTGGAAGTCAATGGTTACAGGTCTCCAACATTTTTCAAAAGATCATAGGTTCAAAAGCTCTAATAGGTTTGTGACAGGTTGAGAAAATGATGACAGAATTTTAATTTTTGCTTATATACTAAAAATAAAATAAAATAAAAATACTATTAATTTAAAGAGAAGTTTGGTAAACAGCTAAAATAATAATTTCTTAATTGCACTGTATTTCTTAATCAATGTATAGTGAAATGTTTATTCACTATAATAATAGTGAAAATTGCATTGCATTTTTTTCCCAGGTGGATTTTCAAGATGTTGAAGCAAGAACACTGGCTGAGAGAAAGAGACAAGAGGAGAAACAGAAGAGATTGGAAAGAATCTACAAAGAGAAGCTTGACAAGGCCAAACAAGAGATGGAAGGTAAACCGTTATGTTCAGAAATGGCAGCTTTCTTGAAAATAGTGGTCCAAAAGGTTGCAGCAAAGTTTCTCTAAAATGTTTACAAAAACGGTATCATTTTGTGAAACCTCCGTTGGCTCCCTGTCCACTTCAGGATTGAGTTATGATTCTGTTATTTGTGTTAAAATGTTTACATAATCTTACTCCCTATCAAAACATGCTCTAATTTATTCATTCATTTTCTTTTCGGCTTAGTCCCTTTATTAATCTGGGGTCGCCACAGCGGAATGAACCGCCAACTTATCCAGCATATGTTTTACGCACCAGATGCCCTTCCAGCTGCAACCCATCACTGGGAAACATCCACACACACTCATTCACACACATACACTACAGCCAATTTAGCTTACCCAATTCACCTACAGCACATGTCTTTGGACTTGTGGGTGAAACTGGAGCACCCGGAGGAAACCCACGTGAACACAGGGAGAACATGCAAACTCCACACAGAAATGCCAACTGACCCAGCCGAGGCTCAAACCAGCTACCTTCTTGCGGTGAGGCGATAGTGCTGCCCACTGCGCCATCGTGTCGCCCTGCTCTAATTTAGTTAAATGAAAAGTTTTGGTCTCCTGATCTTTATCAGACATCTGTATTGATACAGGATTGTTTTGTTTCCACACTTTCACACATTTTCCTATTCACCTATTGTTTCTTCAGGTGTGCTGAGTTTGAACTAATTTATAATCTTGCTCCAAAATCTGTGTCAGATTTATTGCATTCCTATAATTCCTAATATCGAAATCTTAATTTATTGATTATTTCTTATTTTCTTATTAACTTGCCTGTACAAGTTAGTACCCCCTCTTTATGAGTTTTCAAATCTGTGCTTAATTTTTTCTTTTTTTTACTTTGCTTTTAACAATTGTTAACTTGTTGGTTTTCATATGTCCACCAATATTTTGAACAGTCTATTTTAATTTTGGATTTTATGTTGATCTTAATTTTTTGCACTTTTGTCAGCTCTTCAGCTGTTTTAAAAGTGATTTAAATATTAAAAGTAAACTAAACTAAAGTAGAACCTATTTAGTTCAGTGGCTACATTGATTTAAAATATATTTTTATGTCAGCAGTAGGATAGGAGTACTAGTTGAGTGATAGGAGAACTTACAGTTCACTGTTTTAACAGTCTAGTGCAGAGGACGTGCAGTTCTCCTGATAACCAGCCCACAGTGTTTGTCCTAGTATTATGAAGTCTGTGATATTGAAAGGAAAGAAAAACACTTTTAAAAACAGTTGACATATTGCTGGATTCTTTTTGAAAATAAAATAAATTAATAAAATCAACAAAATAAATGACAATAAATATGCTAAAAAGTTACATTTTCAAGCAGAAATTGTCTAGTCTACAGTATAGTAATGTATTGTTCATTGTTTGTTTATGTTATAAATACTATAACTAACATTAACTAATAAAGTTCTTAGTAAATTAATTGCCAAAAGATTGGAAGGATACACTGAGGAGGATATACTTGGTGATTACCAATGCGGATTCAGGCGCAGAAGATCGACTGTTGATCACATCTTCACGATCAGGAGCATCTTGGAAAAATTCTATAAATTCAGTATTGAGACCCACCAGCTATTTGTGGACTACAAAGAAACCTACGATAGTGTAGACCATTCGTACTTGTTCAGAACTTGTTGTGATGGATTTTAGAATACCATCCAAATTAGTAATGCTTTTAGAAATGACACTTTGGGAGAACGCAGGGAAAGTGACAATAGCTGGTGAACACTCCCAGGGCTTTGAAATCAAAAGGGGTCTAAATCAGGGTGACGCATTTTCCTGTACCCTGTTTAATCTAGTACTCGAGAGAGTAGTTAGACATGTAGATGTGAACCCTGGAGGTACATTGTACAACAGGACAGTGCAGTACTTAGCTTATGCGGACGACATAGACCTACTCAGCAGGAGGGAAAGAGAGCTGAAGGAAAGCTTCCTACAGCTAGAAAGGGAATCGCGTACCTTTTTTAAGCTCGCGTACCTTTATTTCTGAGAGTGCAGCGAAACGTGGGTATTAGCAGGTCGGGATGAACTGCTTCTCAATGCTTGGGAGAGAAAGATCATGAGGAGGATCTATGGACCAGTTTGTGACCAAGGTGAATGGCAGATAAGGAGTAATGCAGAAGTGGCAGACCTGTATGGTGAGCCAAACCTGGTCACAGAAATAAAGAGGAACCAGTTAAGATGGCTGGGCCACTTAGAGAGATTGCCCGAGCAGAGAGCTGTTAAGAAAGTGTATAAGCTAAAGCCGGAAGGAAGGAGATGTCCTGGAAGGCCAGAGAAGAGGTGGTTAGACGGCGTAGAAGAAGATCTACATTTTCTAGGAGTGTGTGCTTGGAGAAATCGAGCATTAGATCGGGAAGGCTGGAGGGGAGTGGTTGAAGAGGCCAATGCTCTGCAAGGGCCGTAGCACCACTGGAAGAAGAAGAATATTAAGTATTGGAACTGTGATTGTAAAGTGTTATCATAATTTGATATGTTAAACATTAAAAAAATTAAACATATTTTATAATATACTACTGTTATTTGTATTTCTATTATTCTACTTCTCCTCTTAAATTTAACAGCTAACAACAGTGGCAAGTGACCCAGTAATGCCTGCCACATCACAGTTCCCTGTGTGAAGTATCTTTACAGTCACAGAGCCAATCCAGTGCAAGTGCACTTATGAATTGTCCAAAATTATGATGCACTTTGTAATTAACTTCAGATTACTGGATGTGGTTGTATTATCTTGATAGGAAAAAATCTTCCTGTTTGGCAAAATTACTGCTGATCAAAATTTGGAAGAAAGTTTAGTTAATCTTCAGTACAGTATTAAACATCGGATCAGCTGTTTGGCAAGGCACCTAAGCACATATATATTTAATGTGCTCAATATATATACATTT
>CAIGQV010016735.1:28572881-28595043 GCA_903798115.1 Danio jaintianensis
TACTAGCATGCTAATGCTAAGGTGTGCAGTATGTTTTCACTTCCTGTGGTTTACACTTCCATCACCAATTCTCAGATGCTCAGTTGTTGCGGTTAAAATGCATAGATATAAGATATTGAAATAATGTTAAAATAGACCGTATGTAGCTTTGAATATCTGTGAGTATAAGGGTACAATCATGTATTATTAGTTTTATGCCACATGCTTCCACAGCTCCACCAAGAATCAATATTTCCTCTTAAGCTGTGTTAAACAAATCATTTTTATGATGGTTAAACATCAAGGGACATTTCCCAGGACACGTTGTTAAATAAATGAACAATATCCTGAAAAGGTAATCTCAAAATAATATTGTAAAAAATCTACCTAAATATTTACCTCAATAAATCAATAACTTCAATTAATAACTATTTGACTACAATGGCCTTGTCAGAAGTGTTTAATGATTACAAAAGTAGCTCAAAATATTCTTTACATTTCGGGCAAAGTAAAATGTGTATGCAAAATACTATATGTACTGTGTACAAGTGCAGGATGTATTGGTAACACTTTAGTTTAGGTAAAGAGTCACACCCTTTACTGCTGCCTTACTACCTGCCTGTTATTAAGATATTAACTATTAACTAGCACTTATAAACTATGATCTTATTTTACTTCCCCAATCTTCCCCAATACCTCACAGTAAACCTAACTACTACCTTACTAACTATTAATAAGCCACTAATTAGTCGTTTATTGAGCTAAATGTCTTGGTTGATAATTTATTAAATAGTTTAATTGTTTAAAGTGTGACTGATTTATTTTTTTTCACTTATCCTTGAATCCACTAAGAAAATTGTTATATACTTCTAATACCCATAAAAGGGTTTTAATCATGTTATGTATTTAATTATGGGGTAGATTTTTTTTTTGTGAAAAGGGGTCTTAACATTTTTTTGTGCTTTTACATATTAATAATTCTAATATGGCAGAGCAGTAAGTTTGCCATTAAAGTAGTCAAAGAATTTGCCATGGTATTAAAATAAAAAGAAACATACAAATCAAACAGTAAAGATTAATGTTCCTTAATAATGAGTTATTGTAACCTGTTGTCTGTAAGTGCAAGGTTTCTTTAGATATGAATATATGACATGAAGATATGAATACATACACAGTGAATGCCCTGTTACATTTTTCTTGTTGTGTGTAGAAGTTTGAAAATTTTACCTAAAATACTTTGAAATAAGTGACAAAGTGATTATTGAGAGGCAAGCACAAGGAACTTTTAAAAATGAAAAAAAAAAAACAATGAGAATCAAGTTCAAAACACTTATCCTAAGTATGCAATGACTTTAGTCAGTATAAAAAGTTAATTGTGTCATTATTAACAATAGTTAAAGATTAGCTAAAATATTTTAAATTGATTTCTCTTTCATTAAGAAATGACAACTGGGATTGAGGAAACCTTGACTGAGATGAACAACTGCATAAGACTGCTGGCAACCGATGACTTAAACCTGTTTGATGAAGACTCAGCAGTCACCAATATCTCTACTACAGCCGAGGACCAATCTGACCAGCCCTGCTGCAGTAAAGACCTGAGCAATGAGCAGAATGGAAAGATGACAGAGAAGAAAACTGATGAAGAGCAAACAGACGGGTCTAGTGATGAGAGTGACATGGAGGAAGTTCCTGATGAGGATGCATTTCTCCGCAGCACTGGCTTAATGTCTTACAGATATCAGCTGGAGCTGGACGTGTCCTCAGGTGCATCTGTTCATAGGTGTTCTCATAATGTGCATTCTCCGTCAATTTAAAGCATGCCTCGGAGCTGGAGTTCAGATTGGGAACTTGTGTGAATAATCATCTGAATTGTGTTTGCAGATTTAAAAGTGAGGGAGACTGAAGAGAATGAGGCCTTAGTAAACACAGTGAGGGATCTTCATAGACTCGTCACAACCAGACACCTGCCTCTGGTGCAGTCCTGGGTCCAGGTAACTCCTAAAAGAATGGTTTATTCCCAAATGAAAACTCAAGGCAAGGGAATCTGTCATTCACATAATAGAACCACCCCAATGTAAAAATTGTGTGTTGATCGTACTTCATCAAGTTGAAAATGAAAGGTTGAATTAAGCCAGGTCTTTGATGCAGTTTATTCTGCTAAATACATTCTGGCCAGTGACTACATTCAGGCTGTAAACGTGTCTTAAGAACAGTGTGACATTGGAGTGATGGTTCAACCCAAAATGAAAACTCTGTCATCATTTACCGATCATCTACTTATTTCAAACATGTTGAATTTTTGTCTTCTTTTGAACAAAAAGGAAGGTATATCTGCGTACTGAAGAATGCTGGAAAAAACAGCCATTGGCTTCCATAGTACTTTATTTTTTTGTTCAAAGTCTAAGTAAAACTGCATTTATAGAACAGTAAATGATTATCAAAGTGCTGTACATAAAACAATAAGCAAAGGATAACATTCAGACACTCAGCAGCATAAAACCAGACAATAAGACAAATAAAACTAAAACAGAATAACAGCTTTGAATAGGGCTCAAAAGCCAGACTGTAAAAATATGTCTTAAACTTGATTTCCAAAGCTTTCGGGGCCAAAAAATAAATAAAAACATTAGTGCTGGGCAAAGATTAATCACATCCAAAATAAAAGCATCTGTTTTGACATAAGATATGTGTGTTATGTTTATTTATTATGTGTATGTAATAGCCACACAAACATAGATATTTCCATAGATATTTAAATGTATATATAATTTGAATCATATACACAGTGGTGGAAAAAGTACCGAAAACTCAAGTAAAAGTACCATTACTTGCCCAAAAATGAAGTGCAAGCAAAGTAAAAGTATCTGTTGTAAATATTAGCCCTTTTAAAAGTACTCAAAAGTAGCAAGTATTACGCAAGGCTGATGCATTTACATGCAATTTGTGCATGTGTGTGAAAACGTAACATTCTATAATGCATTTAGTTATTGTTTAAGGGCATTTGGCGATTTTAATCATCATCAGTGACATCATGCAGTCTAAACAGTCTCTGGGTAATGGGTTGTAAAGATTTTGGATATCTTCTTGGACACTTTTAATGCTTCTAGACGGTTTGCTGCATTTATAATGTGCTCATGTCTTGAGGTTGTTCGGTATGATGCGATTTACGTTCTATGTGCAATTTTATTGGACTGGAATCACAGGACTGATTTTTCTACTCAGCCAATCATCGTAGACAAGAAAAAATAAAGTAGTGATTGCTGGTTGAGTAAAAGTACTAAAATGTACTCAAGGGAAAGTAAAAGTACACATTTTTAAATTACAATTTCTGAGAAAAAATTCTCAATTACAGTAATTTGAGTATTTGTAATTTGTTAATTTACACCACTGCATATACATATATTTTTATATCTAAATATAAATAAACATTTTCTCAAATATAAGCATGCATGTGTGTATTTAAATTAATATGTTTTATATTTATTTATATATATATAACACTTTTATTTTGGATGCGATTAATCACGAATAATCTTTGCACAACACTAAAAATTATGAAAGCAATTCACCTTGGTGAGTTGTCTTTAGTTGAAAAAAAAAATTATTTAACAGAGTTGACCAACTTATCCATTTTAAAGTCAGAATGCATGATGACATCTAGATTCTTTATTATTTACATTAGGCTTTACATAAGAGTTCAATCCACCAAGGTAAATGGTGAGTAAATTAGATATTGTTTTGGTTGAACTATCCCTTTAAGTTTACATTAAGGTTACAAAAAGGGGAATGTGGGTTCAAATATGCTGTAGCCTTTGCATTTTTATTTCTTTTATTATGTTATTTTTCTTTACAATGTGTTGTTAACAGGTCTTTACAAAGGTTGGTGTTGAGGAAGAACTGATGAGGAGAGCCACGGAGTTAAAGAAATCACTGGAACACGTCTTGAGAAAACATGAATATCTTCATATAGATTACAAGAACAGAGAGAGATTAGTGGTGAGTATGTTTTGTGAAACTAATTGATATAAGATTAATATAAAAACTGAATAAAATTACATGTATATTTTCACACATTTGCATAAGTAAATAAATTGATTCAATAATGGGTTCAAAAAATCTGTGGAAATCTGCGGATTTCAGTGGGCACAGATTCCATGTGGGCCTAGTGATAACTTGCGATAATATCATTATATAGTAATAATCATGATGTAATACATTCATTTATTTAACAAATGACCCTATAGAGTATTAATCCATTTTATCATTACTGAAATAAAACAAGCACTGTAAAAATCGTATGTGTTATTTACTTAAAACAATGGTAATATTACAGTGTTATATTATTATTAGTGAAATGTGCTTTTATAATTTAAGCAAATCAACGACAATTTACTCATATTTATTAACAAAAAAAATCATTCATAAAATTTTAAATGTATGATTTATAAGAAAAAAAATACACAATGCAGTTTGTTTTTTTGCCAAACATAATTTTATTACATGTTCCACTGATAACAAAATGAAACATACAATTTGTTAAATAAATCTATTAAAAATTTACAGCAGTTTAAAGCTCTGAAAAAAGTGCTTTATCCATTTCATGGAAAAAAAAAAGTGTTCTATAATTTTTTACTCTGTCTAAAATGTGACTATTTTTGTGTATGCACAAAGTCTGACAGAATTTGTGTAATGCATAACATAAAACCATAAAACCTATTAAAGCTGTATCACACTACCATTCGAAACACAGTTGAAAATAGCAAATATCAATTGCAAGGTCTTCAGTAATGCATTATGACCAGAGGAGGGCGCCCTTTCCTTACATATTACACATTGACTTATTGTGTACTGTTTAGGGAGAGTAAAGGAGCCCTGTACTGTATGTACTACAAGGACAGTTGAGAATATTTGTCTAGTTACACTATTTATGGTATTTGGTGAAACTCTGCATCGACACCGAGGGATTTACTTCCGTGTGGTGAAGCTCTGCTCACATGCTAATGGAGATTTGCTCACTGTAGGGTGGAATGTGACAAAATGAGCAGTTAAGAGACACATCATTATGACACATGTCATCCGTTTTTAACTGGGCGAAAAGAACAGACAGGGTAGAGAGAAAGGAGGGGCGTGACATTGACAAAGCACTTGACTGCACGCCAGAGAGGTTTATCACTCTTAGTGACGATTTTTAATGCAAAAAGTCAGTGCTTTGTGATAAAGCAACAACTAAAAGGGCTTTATCATAATTAGGTTTTCCTTTTTGCCCTTAAAAGCATTCCATTACTTTATTCCCTGTATCATTGCTCTGACACGGGTGGAATTGCTTTCAGCTCTTTAAACTCCTGCTGATTGAGGAACATGAAATAATTTTAATAATTGCTCTTTTTTTTGTTTTAGATGTGCCTTTATCACATGATTATATGTTTTAGATGAAAGCAATAATATTAAAAATAGTAAATATTTAAAAATATCTAAATTAAATACAAAATCACAAGAACACATGGAAGCTAAAAATTATTGTATAATCTACACATACCAGAATATCTGCAAACAAATATAAAAAATACCAAATTATTTGCATGAATAGGACCCATATCATTTATTATTATTATTATTATTATTATTGTTATTACAATTGTTGTTATTGTTATTGATAATACTAAAATAAGATGTGTCTGCCTCAAATTAGATATAAAATCTAGGGAATGCAAATACAAAAAAATCAATTAGTATAACTTACAAAATGTAACAAAACACATACAAAAATATCAAGTTATTTGAAAAAATATATATTTTCTAATGTAAAATGACAAAACAAACTATATAAATTGGTTACTGTGGTGCTTTCTGGTTACTCCACTTAGAAATATTAGTGAACTGTATGTCCATACAGTCACTTCAACACCAAATTTTTAAAAGATAAGCTAATTAAGAAATGTGAAGCTCCAGCAATATTTAAGAATGACTTAAACCTACTCTTACATTCGTTTTTGACTTAAGTAATCAAATACATAGCAAGGGCCATCAGCTCAAAATTGGAATTGCAGTTCAGTCTCGATTTGTGTTTTAGTCATAATAATAATAATAATAATAATAATAATAATGACGATGAGATAAACTCAGGATCCCATATTCATGACCAAATAGACTCCTCTGGGTGACAGGCGGTTAAGAGTTACAGTTAGAAGCTGTGAATGTTCAGTCTCCTAGAACTTACCACTGTCGATTAGGCTCATTATCCTGACTTATCTATTGTTTGTTCATCACCACCTGTTTGTCATCATCACATGCTTTAATGTTTCATTACATAAGAAAACTTACACCCTTTTATTAGTCTTGATCACAGTTAAATGCTTTTATTCCACAGTCTGTTGAAGTTCTTGATTCTGATTGGCTGGAAGGTGTGGAATAAAATCGTTTAATGCACAGGTAATTCTAGTCAGTTTTGATCACAGTTTAAAATAAATGCACTTGCCTCAAACATTAGTAGTAATCATAGTAACTCAGTGACAGTTTTCGGAGCCTTCATAGTCTCAAGGACACTGACATGTGCTCACCAGGGAGCCGATGGGGATTGACCAGCTCACAAATATGCACAAAATATTGTCAAGGTACCTAACACATGTTACTATGACCTATTAGATATGGCCGTGTCATTTACATGCACACACACAATCTCTCTCATGTGTGCACTCCCTCTTTGTCTGCCTGTGATTGATTTAAAGCTGGAAGATCTAACTGATGAAAATTTGGTCAAATATTTACCAAAAAAGAGCAAAATTATGTTTCGATTGTTTATAAGTTTGCAAATGACCATGGAGTAAATTGCTTTGTGTTAAAGTATTTAAAATGCACTTTAATGTGCTTCACGTTGAGCATTTCTTTGTCCTTTAACACACGGCAAGGAAAACAGTGTTGGTAAATATGTATATTTTGTGCAGAAATTTGTATTATTTTTATATTGTATTTGTCTTATTTTAGATAGAAATAGTTTGTTAGTTTATTTTGATAACTTTAATGTCACAGTTTAGAGAGACACTATTGTAGCATTTCTAACAATTGAATGCTTTTCAAATTTATGTTGTTGATTGCACATTAAGACTTATAAACATTAAAAGCAGAATACAGTAATAAAAATGGCTTTTAAATTACTAGTAGTATGCATTTTATAATCTATTAAAATATTCAAAAATTGTTAATAGTTAACAGTTAATAATTTGAAAAATAAAACTTGATTAATGTAATGCACAAATAAAATTTAAGTTTATTCAAATTGTATTACTAATTTATTAAATGATTAATCTATAATGTTTCTATATTAACATGAATATTTCAGTTATTAAGATGATTATAATTGTTATTTCTTATTACATGAGAGAACTGGTACCATTTGGTTATTCATAATCTCAGTGTATTGTTATTAAACTCTTTTTAATATAAGGTTTTAAGATCTTGCTCATCTTATGATTAATTATTATTACAAAAACCACCAGTGTCCCAAAATACCACTGTTCCTTCAAAGACGGGTTTATATTATTTAAAAATGATGACATGTTTTTTTTGCTAATTCGTTTCTTAAATTTAAGTCCAAAGTATTTTTCCAGATTGTTTAAGCATTGCAGTGAAGGCCTACATACTATTGTTCAATACATTTCACAAAAAAAACTAAACAAAAAACAAACAAAAAATGCAGGGTAAAAACACAGCTTTTATGAGGTTATATTATAATTTTATTTCCATATTGTTATTATATGATTATCAAGAAATGTTCTAAATGTATACAACAATAATATGCTTATAATACATTGTGTTTTCAATATGAGAAAAACATATATACAAATTACCTCTCTCTCTCTCTCTCTCTCTCTCTCTCTCTCTCTCTCTATCTAACAATTTTACTGAGGTCATGTTATTATATTATTTCCTCATTGCTATTATATTATTTCCAAGTAATATTCTAAATATATACATCAAGAACATGTTTCTAATACATGCCATTGTGGTTTCAAAATGAGATATGACAGTAAAACTTCAGGACAGTCGTACTCCAGGCTGTCTAGAAGGTGTCCTCGTGACAAAGCGCTTTTCATAGCGTTCTGTGGTCAGCAAAGCCTGCTATAGTCCATACACCTGAGTTATTGGTTTGCCGTAATAATTTGCAAGACCTTCCCCGTAAGAGAGGAGATTAGCATATAAATAGCAGATGCACGGAGGACCATCACAGCTGAGTACATTTAATTTTTGGTTTATAAGATTGAATGGGTTTTTAAACGCATAGCCATCAAACTTGGCCAAAGACAAATGAAGTGTAGGGCTCAGTTGTCCGAGGTTCATTTTTTAAAAGGATAACAGACTTGCTTAAGGAGTGAGCCTGGCCATCGCTTCCCTGGGCACAAAGTAATTGAGATTGCTTACTGAGTTAATTAGACTGTACAAAATATATTGGAGGGCGCGAGGAGCACTTTAGCCCCGCTGGAATGTGTTTTTCCCTGTAAGTGGGGGACATTTAACCGGAAACTCATTATCTGGACTCTGGCACTCAGGGTAGAGGCTGGAGGACACTGGCTGATCAATAGAGTTCACTGTGAATCAGGGGCGATTTTAGGATTTTCATTTTAGGAGGGCTCAGCTCCTTATGAGGTTAAAAAATAATAATAAAAATTATATATGTATGTGTATATACATATATAATATATATTACATTTATATTACATTTATAATATTAAAATTATATATATATAAATTTATAATGTTAATATTACATTTATAAGTAATAATTTAATAGTAATAAACTTAAAAATGTCTGGTAGGGTTGTATGCTAAGCTAGCAGTATTCCACTGTATTGTATAAACAGGCATAGCCTGTAGAGCTCTGAATGAGCCAAATAGGCTCAACACACCTGTTTATTGTAGTAAAACCACTTTCTATATTTAAGTACATTTTTTGTTTCTATGTATTAAATAAATAAAACTGCCACATTTCTAATTAAATGGCATAAAACCTACAGTCTAATTCATATATTTCATCTGAATCAAAATAATAAATATTTTTTAATACAAAACAACACATGATGTTTCTCTCTGTCAGTGACTCTGACAGTTAAGATGAGTACAGTGCATCTGGAAAGTATTTATAGCGCTTCACTTTTTCCACATTTTTTTATGTTACAGCCTTATTCCAAGATGGATTAAATTCATTTATTTCCTCAAAATTCTACACACTGCCCCATAATGACAATGTGAAAAAAGATTTTTTGAAATTGTTGCAAATTTATTAAAAATAAAAAACCTGAAAAATCACATGTACATAAGTATTCACAGCCTTTGCCGTGAAGCTCTAAATTGAGCTCAGGTACATTCTGTTTCCACTGATCATTCTTGAGATGTTTCAGCAGCTCAATTGGAGTTCACCTGTGGTAAATTCAGTTGATTGGACATGATTTGAAAAGGCATACACCTGTCTATATAAGGTCCCAGGGTTGACAGTGCATGTCAAAGCACAAACCAAGCATGAAGACAAAGGAATTGTCTGTAGACCTCCGAGACAGGATTGTCTCAAGGCACAAGGCTGGGGAAGGTTACAGAAAATTTTCTGCTGCTCTGAAAGTTCCAGTGAGCACAGTGGCCTCCATCATCTGTAAGTGGAAGATGTTTGGAACCACCAGGACTCTTCCTAGAGCTTGCCGGCCGTCTAAGCTGAGTGATCAGGGGAAAAGGGCCTTAGTCAACGAGGTGATCAATAACCCGATGGTCACTCTGTCTGAGCTCCAGCGTTCTTCTGTGGAGAGAGGAGAACCTTACAGAAGGACAACCATCTGTGCAGCAATCCACCAGTCAGGTCTGTATGGTAGAGTGGCCAGACGGAAGCCACTCCTTAGTAAAGGGCACATAGCAGCCCGCCTGGAATCTGCCAAAAGGCATCTGAAACAAAATTCTTTGGTCTGATGAGACTAAAATTGAACTCTTTGGAGTGAATGCCAGGAGTTACGTTTGGAGAAAACCAGGCACCGCTTATCACCAGGCTAATACCATCCCTACAGTGAAGCATGGTGGTGGCAGCATCATGCTGTGGGGATGTTTTTCAGCAGCAGGAACTGGAAGACTAGTAAGGATAGAGGGAAAGATGAATGCAGCAATGTACAGAGACATCCTGAATGAAAACTTGCTTCAGAGTGCTCTTGACTTCAGACTGGGGCGACGGTTCATCTTCCAGCAGGATAATGACCCAAAGCACACCACTAAAATATCAATGGAGTGGCTTCACAACAACTCGGTGAATGTCCTTGAGTGGCCCAGCCAGAGCCCAGACCTAAATCCTATTGAACATCTCTGGAGAGATCTGAAAATGGCTGTACACCGTCGCTTCCCATCCAACCTGATAGAGCTTGAGAGGTACTGCAAAGAAGAATGGGCAAAAATTCCCAAGCTTGTGGCATCATATTCAAAAAGACTTGAGGCTGTAATTGCTGCCAAAGGTGCATCAACAATTACAAATATTTTTTTTCTTTTTTCACATTGTCATTATGGGGTTTATAATTTTGGAAATAAATGAATTTAAAATGTGAAAAAAGTGAAGCGCTATGAATACTTTCTGGATGCACTGTACATTAACTAAGTGGTTCTCTCACTGTGTTTAATCCTTTGTGTGCAAGACTGTATGGTATAGTTAATGCCACATGCACTGTAATGTGTTTTATATTGGTAGTTCATTTTGAAAAAAAATAGCAAAATGTTCGATAAGAGTTACATTATTCGCTGGAGGAAACAACTGTGATGATGAGGTGAACGCCGAGGAAACAGTAGATGGGAAACCCGATTGTTCCTCCATGACACTGGGGTACAAGCGCTACAAGTGTATCTATAGCAAAGAACTGCAAATAAGCAGATATTATAATAATTTATCGATAAAAACACACCTTGTTCTCTCGCTCTGCACAGCTGTGGTTTGCTGGTCAAATGAAAAACAAAAGACAGGTATAGGAGCCGAATTCTGCAGCTGTTTTCATATCAAATTTAAAGGGGACTGAGGCAATAGTTTAGTGTATGTTTATGAGCTAATCACAAAAGTTTTAGGGGGGCTGAGTAGAAATATAGGGGGGGCTACAGCCCCCCTAAAATAGGCCTAGCAACACCCATACTGTGAACGTTTGACCCGACAGTTCATTCACTGAATACAGCATCTATTCAACATTATTACAATATATGGGAGATTGCAGACAGTATTGTAATATTGCTTATTAATATTATGAATACTTTTTTTCTTTTTGCAGTTTTCATTTTTCATAATTAACTTAATATAAAATGAATATCATTACAATTTGCAGTTCATTAGACAATTGTATTTAATTATGCTAAACTATATTAGTTGGAAATTAATTTAAAAAACACTTAAGTTGCTAGCAGTTCTATGGATTTGCAGTTAATAACTGCATGTGTTTGATCAAAATTATCATTTAGAATATTTTAATGACTAAATAACCCACCCACACACACAGAGAATGTTTTGGTTTAGTTTGGTACTTTGGAACATGGAAACCTTTTATATTGACCTATTGTTATTTTTTGCAAAACAATTGCAAATAAACATTACATTTTTAAAATGAAAATTCTTACTGGAATTTTTGGTTTTATATACCTAAAGTATATAAAATAAATTAGCCTATTAATATCCAAAACAGTGTTGGTTGATATTTATATTTTGTGCAGAAATTATTATTATTGATTATTTCATTTTATATAGATTTTGTGTTATTTTAGTTAAAAACAGTTTTAGTTTTAGTTATGGTAATTTATTTTGTTGACTTTAATGTCACAGGTTAGAGAGACAGTAATGCAGTATTTAATTATTAATAATTGAATTATTATTACATAATAATAGCAATAATTTTGTGCTTTTTGTTGTTGATTACACATTTAGACTTCTAATAAAGACTGTAAAATACAGTAGCACAAGACGGCTTAAAATTACTAAAATTAATTTTATTCAAAACAACCCACTAATAGCAAATCTAAAGAACTAATAAGTTTGATGTTGTTCCAAAACGTGGATATGTGGATAGTCATCTTGTATTGTGAACTGTGAAACCTGATTCAGAATTTTTCGTTGCATTCCCTGCAAACTTCCTTGGGCTTCTTTACCTTCTTGTCAGAGGGTTTTGTTTTCCTTGCACACAAATCATGGTGGAAGCCAAGAGAGTGAGTGTTTTAAATGGAAAGGCTTCATATGTCAGCTACACCTTTGTTAGCAAAAAAAAAGCCTCCAAACTCCAGTCCAAGAATTATAATACTGCCTTTGCAAGTTGACAGAGCTGATTTTATCACAACAGAATTAAAGTGATTTAAACATAACAGCTACAATTTCCATTGTGCAAGTATTTTTTTAACTGTACTTTAATCTGTCAAGGAAGTAACTGCATTGGGTTAAATAAAGACAAGGTGAATAAACAATCTTCTGGCAAGAAGGCATAAAAAAGTCTAGCTGAGATTGAAATGATGTTTAAAGTTTGTAATTAGCTGCAGATTCAGAATGACAGATCATGTTTCAATTTAAGTAGGACGTTACCTTGCTTTTTTAAAGTGGTGATAATTTTCTGTTAATCTCTTTTCCCCAGTGGACCCTATCAGCCATTAGCAGTGTTGTTTACATGTGTTAAATACTATGAAAAATGTGGAAGTAACTAATTAAATTCAAATGCCAACACTGCTGTGTGGTGAAATAAAACTACATATTTAAATGCAAATAATTAGCCTGATTACTAGGGCCAGACAGAATCTGCAGGCTTTTTTTTTATTCGTGGATTTATGCGGAATGATTTTGGGACTAAAAACTTAACACATGAAATAACAAAGAATAACTTTTAAACTTTTATTTATGGTTTACTATACAAATCCAATTAGATCCACTTGTTTGGTAAACAAAAGTAAGTCTCTCATGTATTACTTTATACCTACTAAAAGCTTTACAAACTGTATTGTAAATAAATCATATAAACATTTGCATACTAGTTAATAATATTACTTAAATTAATATAAAATTCAGATTCAATGATGAGCTAAACAATCTGTGGATTTCTGCACGTGCAGATTCTGTGTGGCCCTACTATATAAATACACACACCAAACACACAGACACTAATTATAACATAGGGAGAATATTTCAATTTTATTTGTAACAATTGCTTGTTTTTTATGTCGCTGTTCATTACTCGTTAATATACACTATTAAAAAAATAGAAACTATAGCCACACAAACAAAACATTTTACTTTTAAATTATAATTAGTATTATTTGTTTGTGTACAGTGTTGGTTAAGTTACTTCAAAAAGTTAATTGATTACTAATTCCATCTTTAAAGTTGTATTTAAATTAGTTTTCCAATGTAATAAATGCTCAATAATGAATTGAATTACTTCAAACTGAAAATCTATAAACCTTAATGCAATAGAAATAAAAAAATTTAATCTTTAAATTAAATGTAATACTTGAGCATTTCAATAAAATTTTTTAGTTAACAAATAGAATTGCTCTGCAAAAAAAGAGAGAAAAGAAGCAGAGTAATGGCAACCAAAAGCATAAAAAGTGAAAGAGAAAGTGGTTATTCGCTGTATATATTAAGAAAACTTAGTTAACCAGGTTACAGATTTTTACTGTAGCATTATTACAGTTTTTATACCGTTGAGATTATGCCCATTTTTACAGTGTGACAATAAATAAATTAAAATAATATTATTTTTGAAGTCAAAAGAACTTAAAAGTATTGCATTGCGTTTATTTTTTTTTAAGATCACAACTATAGGGCTTGAAGATGTGTTGTGTTGGGGCTATTTTATGGCCACAGAAAATGCACAGGCACTGTTGTGTTCGCCGTAGAGGACAGGCTCATTTCTGAACCATTGCCACCAGCACACATAATTGAGACCTCATGCAAAGACAGTTTATACCTCAATCTGCAATTGTCAACAAAACCCTGCCTGCAATAATGAAAAAGAAAATAAAAAAAACGAAAGCAAAGCAAGCCAGAATCTTTAGTGCTTTATATTGAGGTAATCACAGAGACAATTAGACAGAATAAATGGAAAAGGCACACTAGAGCCTTCGCGCTTTAGCAATGCCCTCGAAAAGGAAGGGCACACAGATTATATATGCCATTTTATACCAACGACCCCCATATTTAAAAACCTGGCATTCTGTTATGCATTGTAGCGCACGGGTCGCTTAAGCACCTTTTGAGTAAATTAAAAGGCATAAATTCTGTTTAGCGCTAATGCAGACATCGTCTCCCCAGACCCGTTTGAACGCCCTCGCCTAAGGAGGGGGTAAAATAGCCTTGAGTTGCTTTTCACCTTTCATAAATTCCAGCCTGGGGATTTCTGTACCTTAAAAAAAGAAAAAGAAAATCATTTGCAGCCCGGTGGCTCATTGCTATTCTGTGTAGATTGATGGTGGTCATTTACCCGGCAGTGGAAGTTAAGTGCTGCTGTCAGTCTTGAAGAGCATAATTGGGAGGTTCCACAGGTCAGTGGCGGTGACAGTTTTCTCTTTTGATTAGTGTTAGAGTGATAACAAAACTTACAGCGCTAGTGATGGATGAGCAGGTGCAGACGCTCCAAGGGAGAGGATAATCAAGCTCACCTGCCTCCTGAAACCACGAGCCGCTCGCCATTCGTCTTCGCCACTTAAAACACTTGCAGGATTGTTATAGTGCTCTATTTAAAAAAAATAAAATAAAAATAGTTGTGTTTGCAGAGTCATCACTTTCACGATTAAAAGTACTTAATGTAACCCTAAGTGTTAAACTTTGGTGCACAGATGTCTACCATTGTTTAATGATATCTTCAATTTAGTTGTGGATTAATGTAATTTTATTTATATATATATATATATAAGATAAGATAGAATTCTGGCTGATGATGACCAACAAAATGTTGACAAGCATTTCCTTCCAGAAATAAGCAGTATATAAGATTTTTATGTTGTTGTTTTTTTTGTTTGTTTGCTCCTAAGATGTCTGAAAAAGTCTGTAGACTCGATTTTATGTGAGGAACATTTTTGTTTGCCTGAAAATCTTATGGATATGACGTTTATGCACACTCTTGAGAGCCTTTCTACTGAATGACACATGAAACGAATGCTTATAAAATATTCAGGATAATGCCGAAAGAGCTATTCTGTTCTGTTATGTCAGTGTCATTACAAAAAAGGGGATTACCTAAAATTATATTTACAAAAACCTCCTTTTAAAACCTTTTTGTTTGTTTATGAGCTTGTGTTTTTATAAAGTTATTTGATATTTTTGAATATATTTTTGTCCTTTTCTTCTTCCTATTTTTAAACCAGCATCATCAATTGCGTAATAATATTAATTGTTTTGTGCAAGTCAGCATTTTTATTTTATAGCTTTTATTTATTTGTATGTTTTGTAAAGATGTGCTCTGATATGATGCATTTGTAAATCAAATCTGTCTTACACAACAAAGATTTAAGTACAAAACTTTCATTCGGCTATACTATTTAAAAAAACTACATGTTTGTTACTAACAGGTCCACATTTGCACCTTAAAGGTACATGTTAGGAACTAAAACATCAAATTACAAACTTGTTTATATATGATCATGTTCCTTTAAAAAAAATATTATTATTAAAATATAAATATTAAATATAAAATATAGAAAATCAGTCATGTTAAAACTATCAAATGTGGCACTTCTAAGATAACATTTAACAGACATGGAAAATGCAAGCATTTGCTTTTGATACTGCCCTCAAATCTTGAGACTTACTAAAGATTTTCAGCTTACCTTGACCACAGATACATAAGATCAGAGAAACCTTGTTTTTTTCTTCTAGTCAAGGCTCATAAAGCCTGGATCTGGTTTGGATTGCCTTTAAGATGGCTTTATCTGGTGCCTGGTGTTGACTTGATCTCCTTAAAGTGATTGCATGATGTGAACACAGAACTTAAGAGTAAGAATTGTGTAACCTTGTTCGCCCCTCTCTTTTGTAGAACAGCCTGCGCAGAGATGTAATCAGTAACAACTCACTATCTAGCCGAGACTAAGACACCCAATATTAAGCACGAATCCACCCCTAGCTTATTTCAGACCATCAGCAGTTGCGTGTAGCCCAACTTTCAGAAATATTACAAATCATGACTGTCTGTTTTTCGTGCTGACAGATACTGAAGAAAAAAAGGATTTAACATAACAAGCAGTATTTTATGCAGTCACAGTTAGCTGGGACAATACTCGGGTGGACTACCACTAGAAAAAAAGAATTGGATGTGGTCAACTGGAAATTCTATTAAGGCCTTGAATTAAAATGTTAAGACGTCTCACGTTACTGCAGAGTTTGCCATTTAGAGTGCTGTAAATCTCAGGAATATCCTGAGGGCACAGTGAACATCCCATCTGAGTGTTAATCAGCAGGAAGAGAATTACACATATCCTTTGTAAACTGTCAGCAAACGTGCGTTGTTTTGAGAACGGCAAAAATAGGAAGTGTTTTGCAAGAGTAGTTTTTATGGCATTTTCAAAGTGCTGGAAAATGTTAATAAAGCACATTTCTATTTCAATTGAGTCATTTAGCAGACGCTTTTATCCAAAGCGACTTACAAGCGAGGATAAAAGAAGCTCTTCAAATCATCAGAGAGCAGCAGTATATAAATGATATGACAAGTCTACATAGAATGTGTTTTTCTATTCCAATGCTCTACTTTTCCATTGTTTTTCTAGGTAAGCATGATGGACATGCATTACCATTGCACTCGAGTCTTGCATCTTTTGAAGCGCTTGTCACTTTTTAAGGCCCCATTTACACTGATACGTTTCAGTACAAAAACTATCCATGTCCACACTATACCCCTGAAAACGTACATTATGTGACCATACATACACTCAGGCATTCAGCCGCTAGATCTCATCTCTCTATAGTTGTTAATATATAATTCATCTTGTGTATATCTATAACTCTTTGGTCTTTTTGAGCGCAAAGATAAGTAAATTTATTACTTAAGTAATATGTTACTTTATGAAGTACACTGCCATTCAATTTGAAGATTTACCCAACGTGTCCTCACTTCGTGTCATCGGGGGTTCTTTCTCCCTATATCAAACTTGTAAAGTCTGAACTTACAATGAAAGGATGTAAGTCCGAAATTTGTGTACTTTATATTGAGAAACCCCAATCAGGTAGCGAATGTCGGCAGCCACACCTTCGTTTTCAGATATCTCCGTTTTCCTCCATCCACACTGACACAGAGCACAAGCATTTTAAAACAAAAATGGCCTTTTCAACATTTAAAAAAATGTTCTGAGCTTGTTTACAGTAACAAGTTGGCATGACTGTTAACATTTAAACTTTTTTAATGTCATGTGGAGCAGAATTATTCAATGTTTTCCAAGAAACATGGATTGTTTATAAGAAAATGTCTTGTGTAAATCAATGAGTGCTGTTGTTGAACACTTAAATAAAAATAGTATGCTCATACTTATTTAATTCCCTCAGATTACCATATTTATTTAAGTGTTATTTATTATCCTAACTCTAATTTTCTGAGGTAGATGAGAGCTCCTGAGGATGGAGAGGATGACGAGGATGATTTTGTGGACGTGCCTGAGAAGGAAGGATATGAACCTCATATTCCTGAACATCTGCGGGCAGAGTATGGTGAGTTTGTTCAGGTGCACATGTTAATGCAATAAGACAAAACCCGTTTTGTGGGTACAGGGACTAGCTATCTCTGTAGGTCCTTGCTTAATCCAAATAATCTCTCATAGGATATCACCACACACTTATAGTGACTGCTTCAAAGCAGAAATGAGCTGGTAAGTCCTCCGGGGAAGCCTGTTTGTTTGTATATGTGCACTTAAAGGCAGCAGGGGATATTTAAATGTGGAATTAAGAGCACAATTGTGAAACGGTTAGCTGTCGAAAAGCCTCAAAGGACAAAGGAAAATTTGTTTTTGGAGTTGAGGTGTGAAGTATGAAATGTCTGTGCTTAGAGTGATGTACGAGTTATGGTTGTTTTTAAAAAGGTACGAGTTTTACACTTTTTGAAGTTGTAAATAAAAAATATATATATTGTTATACAATGAAAAACAAATAGAATGAAAAATAATTAAATAAATAACACACACAGCTATGGAAATAGATTTTGAATAAATTTACATAAGCCCATAATTCCAGATACAATGTTCATGTCTGTTTGTTCTACCTTTTGTGCTGATTTACAAAAGGCACAAAGAAATTATTTAAAAAAATAATAATACTAAAAATCACCATTTCAGAAGACTTTTGAAGAGAAATATATGAGCAAAATAATACACCATCAGTGTGAAAGCAGCTGCACATCTAATAAACCTGAATATCTTCTTGAACGGTTATGAATTGCTTTAAGCCTGGTTTAAATCAATTATAACCTGGGGCTGCCAAGAGAAATCTGTTTTGACAGCTGACTATTTGTACATGCAAAAGATTCTTGTCCATCCGGGCAAGGACAGCTCTATTGACAAGAAGCCACAGGCAAAAGACAGAGGTCAAGCAATAGGTCAGACACAAGCTAGATTATATTTGACCTCAAATCCTGTCCGATTTTAAATTTACTGTCATGAAAATCATTGATTATGGTAGCTAATAGGATTCATACACTTCTTGTTGGAACAGCATGCATTTATTCTAGCAGTTTTCAGATATTCCTGGTAATGTATGACAAACTAATGTAAAGCCTTGAGCTCATTATTAGATTATGCGATATGATTTCACTGCCCTCTCCTGTTCTCTTTCTTCATTTGTTTCCTCTCAGCATCTCTAAGCAGGCACTAACTGGAGATTCATTAGGATATAATTTCTACAACTTCCCAGAGCCAAACCGCTTTCTGCTGTAAAGTATGTAATGATCAGTGCACTGGCCATGCCAAATTAACAAAGCAATGGTGTTAATGAGCGCCCATTAGCTTAGAGCGGTAATTTACAATGCTCACCTCACCTGCCTCTTTGCAGCCAAACCAAGTGCTAGTCTGAGACCAGATTATTATTAACTCAATACTAATATTGTTTAATATTCATTCATTCATTCATTTTCTTTTCAGCTTAGTCCCTTTATTAATCTGGGGTCGCCACAGCGGGATGAACCGCCAACTTATCCAGCATATGTTTTACGCAGCGGATGCCCTTCCAGCTGCAACCCATCACTGGGAAACATTCATACACACACTCATTCACACACATACACTACGGAAAATTTTAGCTTACCCAATTCACCTATACCGCCTGTCTTTGGACTTGTGGGGGAAACCGGAGGAAACCCACGCGAACACAGGGAGAACATGCAAACTCCACACAGAAATGCCAACTGACCCAGCCGAGGCTTGAACCAGCGACCTTCTTGCTGTGAGGCAAACGTGCTACCCACTGCGCCACCGCGTCGTGTTTAATATTGTTTAGTTATAATATTGCTAAGTGGTTGTCATTATTCTCAAAAAGTGCTTACTCAAATTGTATCAGGGTTGCCAGGTCCAAGTGAACTTTCCAGCCCAGTTATAACTAAACCTGCCCAAAAGAATAGACCTTTTTCCCCCTTGTCCCCCCAGTCATTTGCGGGATTCCCACAATAGACCATTTTGAGGGATGTAAACAAAAACAATGGTTCCAACGTACTTCCTGTTTTACATTTTTTATTTCTAAAGCTGCCAAGAATCCAAAAAGAGCGACATATTGATAAATAATGTTATGATAGCTGTTTTAACATTAAATAATGATTGAATTGCCTCTTGTTACAGTTATGAAATAGTTTGATAACAGGAAATGTTGAAGCAGGAAATGTTTGTGGGCCAATGACATGACCACATTGAAATGGTCTATAGAAAATGTTTACCATATCTTTGATATTTTGTGATGCACATACTCGTAGATACAGTGCATGTTAAAGTACCGAGTGACTTTCCACACAACAAACAACACCTTCTCAGATGTGATCTTAATTGACATGTCATCTGGCGGTTTAACCGCTCATTGACGCTGTCTTTTCCTTTCCATTAAAGAACATCCAGCTCATTTTAAATGTTACAGAGTATTATGAGAGTATAGTTCCTAGCCATGTCAGTCCAGAAAATAGCAACTTTTCATTTTCTGTGAGTCTTGCACGATGTACAGAAGAGTCAAGCTTTAAATAGAAAATTTAGCCAAACTGTTTGGTCATTTTTGAGCGAGATGCTTATGGTCTAATCTGATTCAATGGTCTATGCTAAGCTAAGCGGAAGTGCTCCAGCCAGACCCTGAAATTGGCTGAATGGGTTCAAAACGTCATCCATTTAACTGTAGTTGTAAAATGAGCAACTCCTATTTTCAAATAAAAAGAAAAAAAAGTGGAGTGTTCCTTTAAAGCAACAATTCAGTTTTCCATTTGCAAAAATTTTACATTTTGGCAGAATGTTGCAAAAGTAGCCCAAAAACGCAACATGCAACCTTTTTTTTTTTTTTTTTTTCAAACAAATCCCAATTATGTTGGAAAAAAACAACACTGAATTATATTGTCATTCACACAAGCTAGAGGTATATTTTTGTTCTTAACCCCAAATATGATCTGTAGTAATACTGATGTATTCCTTAGCCAATCTTTTACCACAGTCAATCAAATCTGAGGCTGATTTGAGTCACGTGAATGTCATTTCTTTTCTATTGGATTAAATGCGAAAAGCAGTTTTTGGTGTACTCCACATGCAGAGGAATGTAGATTGAAAATGGAAATTGCGCATTAGGAGAGCAACCATTGGCAGCATAATTTTAACACTCCTAAAACGGGACTCGGAAAATATCATTCTGATTTACTGCCAAGTTAACTCCATCATTTCAAATTTATCAATCAGCGCAAGTTAGCATCAGCAGTTTCATTTAATATTACATCAACCTGTCACGGGACTCCAGCTCATCTGTGGCTAATCTTTTCCCTTTCTTTTTTCAAAATGACATCGGCTCTCTCATCCAAAGAGAAACACTTTCATTTGAAAAGCATTTTGTCTGTTCCTCTCCTCCTTTCTCTCTCTCTTTCTTTTTCGCCGTTCCTTTCACAACAGAGCTTTTATCTATCCCTTTATCCCGGCGTTCCTGTCAGGACGTTATCTCTCTCAAAATTTACATTTTAATTACAAGGCCTGCTGAACTCAGGAAAATCAATAACGCCACCATTGGCAGCTCAACTCTATGTCTACTGCTGGGCCTCTCTATTTCCTCTTATTGATTTATCTCTTTAGCACCTGCAACTTTATTGCTTCAGACAAATAGCTACCATTTTGGTCAATTTGAACAGAAAAAGAGAGGATTTGGTCGTATTTCATGATTCTGCACACCCGAGCATTGCTATGATGCCGTAAGTCATTGAGGGAGCGAGTGAATCTGGATTAACTGTAGGATCAAGATGGGGGATTGTGAGAATTCGGCCATATGTTTCTCATCCTGTCGTAGGACCGTCATTTATTTCCTTTGGTTTATGTCTGTTGAATTGGACGACATTGTGTTTGCGAAGACATCACTGTTACTAGATTGTTTATGTTTAGGCTTAGTGATTTGTTGAAGTAATCAGTACATAACATTTGTGATCAGTCTTAAATCTGAAGGAGGGACTTGACAATATCCAGAGACTAGAAAAGACTTTAGTGAACAAACATCTAGTTGTGCAAGTACAGATGAACAGAGATGGGCATGTATAAAAGAAAACGTATTAAAAATAAACTAAATACATCACTTATCAATAAAAAAATATCAAAATACAAATACAGAATTTCATATTTAAAGAATGCATGAAACATGAAAATTGGCTACTGAAGGATGAATTTATTTGTTTTAGAGTGTAATTTAATTTGTTTTGCTTAAAAAAAAATTTTTCATTTCACCAACTGCATTCCTTCCATAGACATAATGAATTTTATACTGTAAATGCTGCCTAGTATATTGCCTTTCCCTACCTCTACTCCTAAACTCAACCCTCACAGGAAACCTTTGGCAAATTCTGAATGTTAAAAGACCCCATTAAGCTTGATTTTTAAGCAGTTTGAACTACGAGGACATGAGGCTTGTCCTTGTAAACCACCTTAATAGAGTACAGCTATAGGTCATATCCTTGTCATTACAAAAAAAATATAAAAGACACACACACACACACACACACACACACACACACACACACAC
>CAIGQV010016735.1:28595443-28638951 GCA_903798115.1 Danio jaintianensis
AAGTCAAAAATTTACAAATTGCCATGATATTGCATTGATTTATTATATATTATTGACTGATTACAATGTTGGTTACAATTGTTTCTGTAATTAAATCACTTCACTGAAGAAGTAAGTGTTCATTCATTTTTAGGTCTATTTACGTATAATATACTTGCCTTAAATACTGTATGTAAATTCAACAGTTCTGTAAAAATCAGTTCAGAGAAGCGGAGTAATTGTATTTTGGTTATACAAATATATTTTGCAGAATAATTCTACTTCAACTAATGAAACTTATATTTGTCAGACTATAACCTGTTTAAGAAACAATGAACAGTGTAAAAAGCGATTAGTTAAAATTTGCTTAAAAATATTGAGCAAACCAGTTGTCTTAAAAGTGACAAATTGACATTAAAATAGTGAATTGTAACCTGGAAAGTTACAATTCAACTTGGAAGTTAAAAGTAACTGTAAAGGTAACTTAATATTTATACTTATGCTAATATTTCATGTACCTAATCTTTAGGCAACAGTTTTACTCATTTTTTTAAAGTAAGGTCAGCGAATTGCTTTTTACGTTTTAACTGAGTTAGAAACTGTTCATGCCAATATATGGTATGTATGAAATACACTGTTTTCTAATTTAGTGATGCTGTTTGATAATTAAACAGTGTTTTGTTTGTTTTTAAAATGCCACTTATTTAATATTGTTAAAAGTCCCTGTTTAAAGAGTTAAATTTTTATTGTCTATTTCTCAAAGTATTGAGCCCATTAATTAAATTCCTTATTAAAATAGAAGATGAATAATTAAATTACTTTTCATTCATTCATTCATTTTCCTTTGGCTTAGTCCCTTTATTCATCAGGGGTCGCCACAGCGGAATGACCGCCAACTTATCCAGCATATGTTTTTTTACACAGCGGATGCCCCTCCAGCTGCAATCCAGTACTGGGAAACACCCATACACTCTCACATGCACACACATACGCTATGGCCAATTTAGTTTATTCAGTTCACCTATAGCGCATGTCTTTGGACTGCGGGGGAAACCAGAGCACCCAGAGGAATACTACGCGAACACGGGGAGAACATGCAAAGTCCACACAGAAATGCCAACTGACCCAGCCGGGACTCGAACAAGCGACCTTCTTGCTGTGAGGCGACAGCGCTAACCACTGAGCCACCGTGTCGCCCTAAATTACTTTTCAGACATAGTAATTGGAAAAGTAATTTAAATACAATTTTAATTATGTAATTATTTACTTTTTCGATGTAACTTACCCAACAGTGGCTGAGCACTACCAAAATGGTTACTTCATTTTAGATATTTAAAGTGCTTCATAAAAACACTGCAATTTTGTCCATAACCTTTCATGTGTTTTCAAATATGCAATTTCATAATTAATAAGAAACTTTTAAAACTTTTTTTTTTTTGTATTTTATTATATTTGTGACCCTGGACCACAAAATGATTTTTTTAAACTGAGATTTATACATACAAGGCTGAATAGATAAGCTTTATTTTAAAGTTTTACTTTATTTTATTAATATTTATTTATCTGTTAATGTATGACTTTTGTATTGATTGTATTGATTTTAATCCTGTATTTGTAAATGCTGACATCAGCATTAACATTTTTCGTTGTTGGGTAAATAAATGTATTTGTATAGTGTTAATTTTTTAATCTAAAGATGTTGAAAATGCGTGTTGTGAATGTTTCAGTGTGTCTGATGGCTCTTCTGAATCTGCGGTGAGCAGCAGTGAGCAGAGCAACATGACCAAAAACAAGGCTTCATTCAAGGCCCCCGTCGTCCCCTTTGGAATGGATCTTTACTACTGGGGAGAAGAGCAGCCCACCGCCGGCAAAATAATCAAGTGCGGTCTCTGAGAATGTTTTAAACGTGCTTTCATCAGTCTCTTATTGAAGTATGAATGGATTGTGTGAATGGCCACTAGAGAGCACTATTGTATGACCACTGACTTCAGTTCAATTTCTCTCTCCTATGGTAATGGGAAAACCTGGAAATATCTGGGAATAGTCATTTTAAGGATTGTTATGTAAATAAATAAAAATCATGAACATTACTATGGTCAAAACACATTTATGCATATACTTAAATGCATATTGTAAAGGCATTGTTTTCAAATTTTGTGAAAAATCATAAAGTTTATGCAGTTCTTTCTATAAGATCCTGTCCTGACTGGTTTTCAGGCAAACCTCACAGCATCAGTTTTGGGTTCCTCATGAGGTGGAGGAGGAAGTGGAGAACAAGGAACTTTCTGCACAGATGAAGTCTAGAACTATCACTTACGCTGGGAAATTCAGACCCGTGGAGCACAAATGCAAAGCACCAATGCCCAATGGGTCTTTGTGTGAACGCCAAGATAGAGTAAAGGTCAGAAAAATAACTGTAACAATGTCCTAATAAAAAAACAACAATAATAATAATGAATGTTTTTGGCCATAATATGGCTTTTATTGTTACTGCATTGTGTGAATAAATAGATATGAGCAGGACACTGATCAAATAAAGTGCTGAATTGAAATGGGATGTGATTTCAGTGCCCGTTCCATGGACACATTATCCCTCGGGATGAGCTGGGCAGGCCTGTTAACCCTGAAGATGCACTGCGATTGGAGAGGGAGAAGAGGAAACGTGAGGAGGAGCAGCCAGGTTAGACAATTCATACAACCTGTTTAACATCAATCTTTTGACTTCATTGATGGAGCACAAAATATGTTGTTGTTGTTGTTGTTGTTGTTTCAATATGACAACAGCATACACATTGAAATCAGAATTATTAAACACCCTTTGAAATTTTTTTCTTTTTTAAATATTTCTCAAACAGAGCAAGGAAATTTTCACAGTATGCCTGATAATATTTTTTCTTCTGGAGAAAGTCTTATTTGTATTATTTCGGCTAGAATAAAAGCAGTTTAAATTTTTTTTTAAAATGTTTCAACATTATTAGCCCCTTTAAGCTATATATTTTTTCGATAGTCTACAGAACAAACCACTGTTATACAATAACTTTCCTAATTACCCTATCCTGCCTAGTTAGCCTAATTAACCTAGTTAAGCCTTTAAATGTCACTTTAAGCTGTATAGAAGTGTCTTGAAAAATATCTAGTAAAATATTATTTACTGTCATCATGGCAAAGATAAAATAAATCAGTTATTAGAAATTAGTTATTAAAACTATTATGTTTAGAAATGGGTTTAAAAAAATCTTCTCTCCGTAAAACAGAAATTGGGGAAAAAAATAAACAGGGGGGGCTAATAATTCAGGGGGTTTAATAATTCTGACTTCACCCAGAAATTGAAATGAACTGATTGATGATGAACTAATGAAATGATTTTGGCCATCTTTTTTATATTAAAAGGCACCAAAAATGATCTGATTACTATTTTATATATAGATAAAATGTATGTCAAACAACAACATAAGAATTCTTAAAAAATCTGCACAACAACCTCTTTATATTTGCAAAAACCTCTTTTTTCAGCTGAATGATCACTCACTCACTCACTCACTTACTCACTATCCTTCCTCGCCACAGCAGAATGAACCAACAATTACTGAATGATTGGATGTTTAATATTTACTTTGATTTGAAGGATAAATTTCAATAATTTAATGATAGAGTTGCATGTTCATAGTTCATCTGCTCTGTGCAGAACTTTGAAAAAAAGTTGTGGATTTATGCGGAAAGATTTTAAGAGTATAGAAGCTAAAAACTTCAAAACAAAGTATATAGCGTCTCAATGCAATGCAAATCCATTTATAACTATTTATTTGGTAAACAAAGCTATAGCAGGTCTCTGATATAATTCATCTATTAAAAAACAATCGAGAATATTACTTTACAAAATGTCTTGTACATAAATCAGCTGAACATTTGCATATTATTCCATAATATTACTGAAATTAATATAAGAACTAAGGATAGACAGATTGAATGATGGGCTAAAAAATATAAGAATATAAATATAAAAAATTTATATGAATATAAATGAAAAGAGTTCATCTTTTCATTTATATTCTTTTTACTTTAAAATAAGATATTTACATATCTGCACACACTGTATTTAGTGATCGTTATAAATAGTAATAAAAGTGTTTTAACAAATTCAAATTTAAATATAAATTTACTAATTCCGCAAATTAATGTTCTGAAAACATGATTATTATAATAATTGTCACCAGAGAAAATATGTTCTAATTCTAAATGTTGTAAATGTCTAACTGCAGCAATCTTGAAAATTGTGTGAATATGTAAATAAAGTAAACAAAGCATTTGTTGCATTCCCAAAATATGTATTAATCTTTGCATATACAGGGGTGGAATTCATAAGTTATAATTCACAACCAAGTTCATAACCACGTGTAAACTAACACTCTCTAAAACATGATTGGATAATTGCATTGAATACATAAAGCAAAACTATGTGGCAGATTGTCCAGCCACATTTATGTATCTTAATAAATGAATGAATAATTATCTTTTCATCAACCCACAAACCCTCTGCAGTTCCTTTATGAACTCGAAAACCATGCGCCCTTACCAAACCTGAAAGCTTGATAATCTCCTTTCATTTTCCTTCATTTTTACAAAGACCAGAGTCCTCTTACACTGTCAAAAGCCCTTTAGTAACCGGCATCCAGGCCAAATCCTAGACATCCATTACCCACAGTCCCTTCTTATAACGCGCCGAGTGGACAACAGACCAATCAGGAGGCTGTGTGACTCCAGGAAGAGATGAACTGATGGAATCCCATCCAAGTCATCATCAATACTCAGATAATAGGACAGGCTGCATCTCACTCTGCCCTCCGCTTTTCACTTTTCTCTTTCTCTCTTCGGCTTCTTTTCTTGTGGAGTCGGGTGCTAAAAGCCAATTAAGTCGCGTCTCCATGCTGTCACTGGAGCGTCGGATGTGCTTTCTTTGGCCACAGTTTACTTGTTAACAAACAGTTATCTGAGGCAACTGACTTCGGGGGCCCGCTGACCACTGGCTTGTGAAATAGCATCTTTTGTAACTAAGTAAGCTATCGATCCACTTGACTCCATCACGCCCTCTGCCCGTCGACATGCCGGTTGTCAAGGTAACCGCAGGACACCCCACCCTGGTGATGCCCATCAGTTCCCTGACTGAACACTTGCTCCCCTGCTGTGCCATTGATTTCTGCTTCAGCCTTCCCCAAATACTTCAGCTGCTCTTCATTCTCAACGCTGTATTTGTTTCGCTGCATCTAACGTGACTTTTATTGTGTGTGCGTGTGTGTGTGTGTGTGTTTGTCCTTTAATGGTTTGAGTTTTAAATTTGACTTTAAAAATCAGTACTCTACAGTAAGTGTGACCTGAAGTCGAGCACCTGTGCTGTTATATTTCAGTGTGGTGGAATTTGAAATTTGCTGAAGCGTGTAAAAAAATTCCTTTGAATTACAGTAGGGCTTTTCACTCTGCTCTTATACTGTCTTCATATTTGCTGTCGCAATTATTATAAATACAAGTTGCATTTCTTGTCAGAAATTGGACATGAATGAACTCATGTTATTTAGAAACTCCCAGAAAAGTTTTTAATCACACCAGCTACATCACAAGTCATAAAGTAATGCACATTTACATATATGAATAACAATTTGAAGTGTATTTTATGATATCTTCAGTTCATTTTGACTATGATAAGCCACTGTGCCTTTGTTTGTTGTTAATATGCACCCTCTAGTGGTAAAAATTATATATTGTGCCTTTAAAATACTGTTTCAAAGCCCAGCCGTCAGATGTAAAAGATACACTTGTTAATTTGCTCTTAGATTTCAATGTGGTGGAATGTGAAATTTGCTGAAGCGTGTGGGGAAAAAAAATCCTTTCAATTACAGTAGGGCTTTTCACTGCTCTTGTACTGCTTTTATATTTGCTGTCGGAATTATCATGAATACAAGTTTAATTTCTTGTCAGAAACTCGACGTGAACAGACTCTCATGTTGTATATGTGCTATTGGGAAAGTCCAAGATAAATTTAATACCTTTAGAGTTTCTATCACACCAGCAACATCAACTTGTGTTGTCAAAGTCATAAAGTAATGCATATTTACATTTATGAATAACAGTTTGAAGTGTATTTTATGATATCTTCAGTACATTTTGACTTTGATAAACCACTACGGCGTTGTTTGTTGTGAATACAGGCCCTCTAGTGGTAAAAAGTATATACTGTGCCTTTAAAACACTCACTGTTTCAAAGCACAGACATCAGATGTAAAAGATGTGGAAAAAAAAAAAAGGTCAAATTTTACAACTTTATTACCACGACAACTAAACCCTGAATGACTAAAACTGATGAGAAGAGCTTTAATACACATTTCACATTCAATTGAAAGTGCCATATTTCTGCATTTCTTCCATTGAGTCTAACCTCAGTAGCATCCTTATGGCATTTTTGTGTTTGAATGCATTTTCTGTAGATAATGAAATAGCCGTCTGCAGCTGCTGTCTGTGATGTGCATGTCTTATGCAGATGCGAGCTGTTGACAGAGTAGTGAGCCCGTCTGCACAGCTTAAGTCAAACGCAGGGCCCCCCGTCATCCTCAAAGTGAGATCGCCGGATCGCCCCTGAAGGCACTCGTGTAACGCAGGCCTTTCACCTCCATAAATCCTTATAGGGACGAGCAGCTCCTCCATATTCATCTGAAAGGCAGTTGAAAAAGCTGTTTGTTGCTTGCATGCGCTTCACTACAGACTGATGAACCGCAGTGCTCTGTGCAATTAAACACTTGGGAGATTGTAAATACTTTAACGACCACCATTTCATCATTGCAAGATATGCAAGTATCAACAGTAAGGGACATGCTTAATGAAAAGTTGATGCTTTTAAGCCTGGAACTCGCACAAGAAAGATTTACGAAGCATGTGTTTGGAGAAATCAGAAACTCTTAAGAGAGGAAATGTAAACATGATCATTTTAACAAATATTAGTGTTTTCATTCAAAGTATGATTACAATATCTTTCTGTTTGTCAATCTGTTTGTCTAGCCCAACATAACTATTTTACGTATCGTCAGAAAGTGACTAATTCGAACAAATTCATACGATTTTATTCGCATAAAAACGTACGATTTTTAAAAAGAGGCATGCCCCCAAACTCCACCCCAAACCTTCCCCCCTTTAGGGGATGAGCAAATCTTTATAAAATGTACTAATGAAAAGGTACAAATTAATAAATCTAATAATTAGCCACTAAATCAAAGAGTTATGAATTGATGTGAGATTGCATTGGTCTGTTCAAAGTTTATGGTCAGTAAAACATTAGTTCATTAGGTCAGACTTCAACATTATGATAAAAGGGTCAAATAAATTCATTTAGTAAACTTTTCTATTCTACCTTCTATTCTATATTTTTCTATTCATGAGAAAATGTCTGTAATATCTATATTTCCATTTTGGTCCACTTTTTTTCCTTTTTTTTTTACTGTAATAAAGTATATTAATCAGTGTGTGTGTGTGTGTCCATCGCAGCATCGCAGGCAGGTTATTTCCACCATGGTAACAATGTACACTATAATAAACTTGCTGCTGCCTGTAGATTAATCAAATTAATTTGTATTTTTTATGTATTTTCTTTCAACTTACATAAATTAAATGCACCTAAAACGTAAAGTTAAAAAGGGTACGACTTAAAAAAATTCAGTTGAAACCTTAATTAAAATAAGTTAAAGCAATATTAAAACATGTTGTCATGACTTTTTGATCATATAATTTTTTTATTGTACAATAAGTTTCCATTAGTCAAAGTTGATGTATTTACTGACATGAACAAACAATTGAACAATACATTTAATACAGCATTTATTCGTTAGCGTTAGTTAATGAAACTAAAGTCTTCCGTTATTAGTTAGCTCACAGTGCATTAACTGATGGTAACAAACACTACTTTAGATTTTGACAATGCATTAGTAAATGTAGAAATTTACATCAACTACAATCAAAAAATGCTGTACAAGTAATTAATTCATTAATAATTAATTAAATAATTAATTAATTCATGTTAATAAATACATTAACTAATGGAACCTTATTGTACAGCGTCCCACCATCTGACATTATACCCAAATTGAAAACTTGAGACTACAATTTGATGTTTATTAAATGACAATAAAATATTAAACAGATAATGCATACAAAGCCAGATTTTTTGGAAGTATAGCAGAAGTGTGTGGTGCATTGGTGTCTGTGGCACAGAGTGAGATTTCACAGAACCTTTCTCCCATTGGTTCAGACTGGCGAGACCCAGAGCTGATGAGGGAGATCGAGGCCGCGACTGGAGAAGATTTGGGCTCCTCTAAGACATACGGGAAGGGGAAGAAGGGCAACAAAGGAAAGTCAAAGAAAAAATACCCAAACCTTACAGACTTGAAGCAAAATGCCAATACCTCTCGCTCCAGATTGGAGAAGAAAGTCTTCAACAAGTAAGTAGCAGCACACTGTAGAAAGCGATTATTTACTTGAATGAACTTGAAAATTATGTAATTATTTACTCATCCTTCGCTTGTTCAAAACCTATTTGAGTTTTTCAAAACAAAACATTTTGAAAAATTCTGGTTGCAGAGACCCATTGACTTCATTAGTAATTTGTTTTTCCTATATGGAAGTCAATGGGTCCCAGCAGCCCAGCATTCCTCAAAATATCTTATTTTGTGTTTAACAGAACTAAGAAGTTAATTTTCATTTTTGGGTGATTGTGTTAAAAGTGACAAGTTAGCTTTACTTTTAAAAAGTGAGTAAACTTGGAACTTTTACATTGACTTAGTTTTTAGAATTATGCACATAGTTTTTTAGGTACAGTCAACTAATCACTTTTTACAGAAGTGTCAAATATAAAATCACTGAATTATTATTTTTGTTATATTTGGTATGAACTAATGTCAGTAATTGCACGTAAGTTAAGAATTTGAGTCTCGTTCACATGGTTTTCTTGTAGGAGCTCCATGAGACGAGTTACGGAGGTCATGAACAAGATGGACAAGAGGAAGCATGAGAAGTTTGCAAATCAGTTCAACTACGCCCTGAATTAAAGGATACAGCAGCACTGCCACATGCAAATGATAAACTGAAGCTCACCCCAACTGTGCCTCAAACGAAGTACTGCATTTAAAAAAATCATTTTTAATGCCTGTTATTTATGTTTTTTTGTATTTACATGGTGTATAACGATGAAAAAATTTGAATTTGAATTGTTTTTTTTGTTTTTTTTACTATTTGTATTTAATGAATTCTGATTTTGAGTATGAATGTAAGTCTTGTCAATGTATCTGTCAACTGTCATGCCTGCATATTAATGGAATAAATTTTCTATTGGCTTTATTAAGAAGACATAACTTTGGTCCTTTTCATTTCCACATGAAGATCAAAAACATTCCACAGAAAAATGTGAAGGCAGAGATAAGTCACAATTTTCTTAAATGTATTAACTTTTAATGTTTGACGTTTGCATGTTCTTTAATAGCTCCTCTATAAACGTGCAATTTCCAAAAGTAGTTACTACACACATTTTTATTCAGAAAATGTGTCACTTTTAGATTAATATGGTAAAAGTTTACAATAAATTTTCATTGGCTAACATTATTGAACTAAATGAGTAAATGTTTAATGAGCAGTATTTTCATCAACTATTTTATTTAGTCTTGGTTTTTGTTCATCTGAGTGTTGAAAACCAGTTGTATGTAAATGCATTTACTAATGATAACGAGTGATACCTTATTATAAGTGCTATTATATTTCATCTATAAATGAGGTTTATAGATATTAGGTAGGCTGTTTACAGTTTAAAACAGCTTCTCATTAAAACAGGATAAAAATGTATGTTTGTCTGTCTTTTTGTTTTTAATATTTGTTAATTTAATTATTTATTTATTTATTTTTAATTAAGAAACATTATCAGGATACTTGTGGAAAACTCTAGCACCGCTGATTATAGAAGGAAACAATGTATTTGATCCATTATAACGTTTTGTTAGCCGGAAAAAGGAATGTGACTGTTACAACAAGCATATCAGGTATGACAAAAGTGGGAAATTATTATTGTTATTTTTTTAAAGAAAAAAAGAGCACCCATCATCAGCTAATATGTATTCTTAGCGTTGGTGAAACGCTTTAAAGCGGCAGACCGCATTTATTCTGCTGTTTAAAAAAACATTCAGGAAACCGAAATTCTTAAAGATATTAAACTGTCGATCGGAGAAGAATACCTTCACAAAAATTATCCTATATTTGAAATGATTGTTATTGATAGACTGTAGTTATATTCGTGTCTTTGCAAAATATTGTCGTAGAGCTTTTAGTACGCGAAATAGGCCTAATGGTCATTTTTAAAGCAAATCAAGAAGAAAAACGTCGACTATTATAAGTATGGAAATATTTGAAAAAAGTTCTTCAGTAGTAGTTAAAATGCTATAAGCTTTTAAAATGTAGGGCTAGCTTTCGAATTCGTAGAATTTTTAAAACATACAAATTTAAAAAATGTTTCCTGTTGAATATCTTGTGCTAAATAAATAGTATGCGTGCATTATATAGGTGTAAATGTCCTATTCCATGTAATTACAATATTAAGGAAGCAAAATAAACATAACATTTATTGAAAATCGCCCTATAAGAAAGGCTGGAATTCATGCAAAATGTGACAGCAAATTAGACAATTTAGTCAAGAATCTGCGCTAATATTCTTTTTTTTTTTTTTTTTACCGATTCAATCCCGTGTTAAAACATGTATTTTTAATGACTTTTACTAACACAAAAATTGCAAATAAATCCCAAATTTGTCCAAAAAATATTTTAACGAACAATGAAATGAAAAATGCTATCCAAATATTTTCGTACTTTTTAGCACTTTTTAAGTGCCTTTCTGAAATCCTCATTATTGATAGTTAAATATCAAATCAATAAATCGATTGAAAGAGGAACTTGTGTCTCATTAGCGCTCCAGATCTCTATGGTCTACTACAATTACAGAGGCTAGTTTATCGAAAATAATTTTAAAAACGAAAAAGGATTCTAAAAATGAATAAACCAAGAATAAAGATAAATAAATATATATACATTTTCTACAGGATATCTATAAATTTTTATTTTTTATTTTTTAAATCTTCCTTTACTTTTTACTGAATCAACCATGGTCTACTATTCAGCCATTACACAAGCCTTTGAGACATGAGGGTTTCAAATGAGGAAAAACTTTCTACAACATAAAAACGACCAAAAACACCTGTTTGCGATTCCTTAAACGAAATTTAACGATTAAATTCAAAGTTAACACGAGGCAATATTTGGTGCAAGATCAAGTAAAACTGTTTGGGCTACTGAATTTCTGTCAAAAAGCCAGGCCAACGGAATTGATGACAACGGATTTTTGTCATCTGTCATTTTATTTCAACCCTTTAATTGTGAGACAAACAATTAAATAATAGTATAGTCTTTGCAACTTCAGAATTAAATATATGGCCCACAGTAAAAAAAAAAAAGAAGAAAAGAAAATCAAGATAAACTTTTCTTTAGGCCTATGTTTGTACACGAATTTAGTCCAACAATTTTCTCATTCTTTGCTTCAGTACATACCATTTTATTACCTACTACATTTGCATTCAAAGTTAATGTCTAAACACATTTTATAATAACTGAATATTTACAGTTTGACCTAGAGAAATATTCACATTTTATCAAAACGAAGCAAATCGAAATTAAATTAATTATTAGCACGTATTGCCGAATGAGTCGTAAACTTAATTCTGGGTTTGCCACAGTGCAGCAAGGTTGAAATAAATTTCGCTTTTCAAGAGACAAACCTATCAAATGTCTTTGCAAGTGTGTGACGACTTAGTGCTTCAAGTTAAAAATGTTTCTGTCCCGGGTTTGACCGGACATTTCTCCTCCTCCCCGTATTTTTGTATTTCTTATAAGTGCGGCGCGTAAAATGTGGGCGCCCCGTAAGTCTGTGAGCCCAGCATGAAGGGTGACAGCACCGCGTGACCCGGCAGAAAGGGTAACTGCGTGGTGCAGACGAGTCCACCGGGCGTGTGACCCGGATAGCTGGTGTGCATGGACAGATGGCCGCTCATAGGAGGAGACGGGCTCAGGGGACTCAGGCCGCCGAGCCCATTGCTCGGTCCGTTCCCGCCTCCGCTAGTCGGCGCGCTCGTGTCCGCGCCCGGGTTCTGTTTCTTCCACTTGGTCCGGCGGTTCTGAAACCATATTTTCACCTGCGTCTCCGTCAAGCTCAAGGACAGCGCCAGGTTGAGGCGTTCGCACACGGACAGGTACCGCGTCGACTTGAATTTGTTCTCCAAAGCCACCAGCTGCTCGTACGTGAACGCAGTCCGGGCTCTTCTGGGTTTGCCAGACTTTGAGTCTGACCCGGAGCGCTTCCGTTTGGGTTTCACCTGGTGATTCTGTCCGTTCGACGAGGACTGCTGTGTCTGCTGTCCGTCTGGACTTTTGCTCATCGAGTCGTCGTCCTCGGGCTGTCCGAACTCGGCGTCGTTGTTCCCGGTCAGGGCGCTGCTCTCCTCGCTGCACAGGTCCTCCTGGAGCTCACTGTCCGACTGATTCCCTCGGGTGAAATCAGACTCACATTCATCTGACCGGAACACGAACCCGTCCTCTGTAGAAACACAGAACACCGCCGTCAACAAATGACCCTTAAGCACAGGTGAATTTATACTACACACTTACATGGGTTTGGTGTCGCCAACAGGTTAAACTGATTTTATGACTTAGGAAAAGGGAGAAAAAAGAAAAGCATTTCAGCAAATTTAGTTTTTCCTTCTGTACGTTCTATTTTTTACTTTGTTTTAATAGGCGAATTAATATTATTATTATTATTATTATTATTATTATTATTATTATTACCATTCATTTGATTGAAAAGAAAATTAGATTTTTCGATTGGTTATCGCAGAAATAATTTGTTTAAACTGTTTACATTTTTATATAGAGATATACAGTTTTAGTTTAATTCGCTAATTATGTTATAGCATTTTATATATAGGCCTAAATAAAGTTTCAATCTAAACAAATTCACACAGGGACAACATAAATTTTACACCTAAAATTAAAGTAGCCTAATAATTCTGTTCTGTCCGCTCTTTTCTCTCTCTCTTTATGAAGTGAGGACTGAATAGATGACACTTCCTTTGGCGTGTCAATTCGTCTTGACATCTTAAATCACAGCATGGCCGTCTAATCGATAACTCTCAATTTACTCATCCATTTAAAGCGGCTGTTAAAAACAGCACAAACCTTATCAAATTATTGCAGCCTACAATTACTGTTTATTGAAAATTGCTTTCGCGCTCAGCCTCCAATCAATCATAGGGGTTGACACATATTTGTCCTTGCAAATACAGACACAGAAGATAAGATGATCCCACGAAGACAGTGCTTGCTATTTTCACCATTTAGACTCGAGACAAAGCTCTAACATATCTAAAGAAAAAACAATTAAAGGTAATTCGATTGCGTTTAATTTAACGCAAGTTGCTGCGTAAAGACGCTGATAATGTGGAGGATCTGCTCCAGACTGGTCGATATCCTATTATAGAAATGAGTATATCTCTTTCAGGCAGCTTGCAAACTCTCCTTCTTCAACATCTAAATTATAGGGACAAAATTCGGATAATTACAAGATTAAAACCGATTATATTTATTAAGAGAAATATCGATCATTACTCTAAAAAAAACAAAAGGAGCCCGGACAACACGACTTGAAGCTCTAAACATAATATGAATATGTTATAATGCAGTTTACCTGAAACACACACACATACGATTAAAAAGGTCATTAATAAAAAATAAATTAATTAAGTTATTATCAGTCTAAAGAATTACAGCTTTATTCAAGCCTCGACGTCAGATAAGACTCGAATTGTGTATTTACATAGATTTGAATGATTAATTTCGTTCCTTCTGAAAATAAACTTTGGTTGAAGTCTTTCTTTATAGCTCTTTACAGTTAAAGTGGACTGTTCAGGCCCAAATGTGTTAAAAATACAGAAATAATTTAGTTATGAAAACTTTCATTCTCTTATAATAAACAAAATTACCAAACCGGTCTGAAAATGGTCGTTTGATGTGATGTTTTAGGCAGTATCATACAATAGACCGGGTATACGCTACTTTACTATTTTAAATATGATATGATTATAGGCCTACATTAAACATATGTTATCAAATTTGTACTTAAATTTACGTGCCATTGATTTGAGCAAAAAGCGAGATACAATAGGGAAAAAAACACTTTTATTCTTTTGTTGTTGTTGTTTTTACAATATGGTGACCATATAGTCATTCAAGTATGCAAGAACATTGTAACTATTTCTAAATGTAACTATTAACTACATTTCCAAACATTTTAAAGTAAGGTCTTAAAACTTTTATGTCTATTTTATTTATCAATGTGCACTGTCAATGTTTTTTTTATGCTGTGATGTTAACAATAATTTTGAACATAACATAATTACAAAAAGTCAGAAGATAACGAGGTCTCTTACTTAAAATCCCTGATGTTTTTTTACAGTCGTAGTCCTCTTGATAAGACTTGTGCTCGATCGTGTGATTTGAGTCATCGCTTCTGTTTTCCGCACCAAACGCGAATTCACAACCTGTCCTGTTAGGCGTCTGCCTCTTACTAGTAAATTTATTGGGGTCCAAAATGTCCAGAACCGAGAATGAGGTGGTCCGGTGGACGGTAGGCGGCGCGCCCGCGGGAGCCGGCTCGTGTCTCGGTGAGGTTTCTCGGCTTTCCGCCGGTAAATCGTCTCTCCCTCCGGCACAGTTAAACACCGGCAGTTCTCCGGCAGTGAGGCGCTTGTCGTCCATGCCGTCCTGCGGGGCGACCACGATGACACCGGCCCCGGCAGGCGCGATGGAATCGCCGACCTGCACCTTCTCCCGGTTCATAGCTCTCCAGAGGCTCTGACTTCTGCTTTCTCTCGCCGTTCTTCACTCAACAGGAGACATGCTGGAGAAAAGACATCAAGTAAGTGCGGTCTGCTACTCGGACGTTGTTCAGGAGTTGATCCAGCCGGTCTCTGGACGGTGATGCTGATGTCCCCCTGCTCAGGTCCTTTTTGGGTTTGAACCGTCCCCCTCAGGACACCCCGGTGTTTATGTCACACGCACACACACGCGCGCGCGCCCGGCCGGCTCTCCTCCCCTTCACACTGCTCCGATCGGCGCCAAAACTTAGACACAAGCCCTTGCTTATTTATGCATTCATATTCCACTGTGAGTGGTAATTGGCTACAAATTAATCCCATGCCTCTAATAGCCTATTATCTCCGTCTGCGGGTGTGAGGAGCTCCAGAGGAGAGTGAGCGATGATGTGGCCCCTGATATACACAGCTGTCAACGGCAGAGCACTGGACTGGAAACACACTAAATAGCCTTATTTTTCCTTACTTTCTCCCTCCCTTCTCCCAGCTCTAGCTTAAGGTTAGGATAATCATTGTTTCCAGAGAAAGTAATGAGAAAATGGTCTTGGGTGTGTAGCACATAAATACAAACTAATTGTTAATATAATTTTTTTTTACACAAAAACACTATTAACGAATGGCTTATTACCTGCCTATTATTAAGATGTTGCTTGTTTATTAGTATGTATTGCGCATGATCATATTCTACATACTCAATTCTACTTAATACCTTAACCTAACTGCTAATAACTATTAATAAACAGAAAATTAAGAGTTTGTTAATAGCAAGAATTGTACCTTAAAATAACGTGTGACATTCAAATCCATTTAAAATTATCACCCAAGTAAATAAAACCTCGGTTGTCTTCTGTATTAAGCCAAAATGGCATTTTTTTAAACTTAAAACAACCTTGAGTGCAAAAACCTAAAGGGGAAAATCTCCACAGAAGTGTGATAAAATTGAATTTCAGTTCAGATGGACGATGCGAACAAGGTCAGTTCTTCACAATTACTAAAGGCAATGATCCTTTAGAAGCAAGAAATTAAAAGTTGCACAAAATAATGGCTAAAACAATCAGCTAAGGATGAACATGATTATCACATCATGAGGAGACCCATGGGAGTCCCGATATCAGCCTCAGTGAAGAGCCTGCAGTATCACAGGCCCTGATATTCACCTTCTTAAATGTGTGGCCTAAATTTGCAGATACTCCTGTACAAAGAATCATCCAGTTTTACCAAGCTGATTAAATAATGTACAAGTTATATAGCACATCTTGAATTAGCACATTGATTATTTCCCAAGATTTGTCTGTCTATGAAACACAATTCATCAGTCAGGCTGTTTTGTCAGCTGATTGGTAGAATTGCTGTTGTAATTAGAAAATCCTCCCAGTATAGCCCACTGAATGATTTTGGCAATTTAATCATATTATGCAGATCATTTGCATGTAAATTTTCCTATTCACAGACACCCCTGGTCTGCAACATACAAACGACTTCCTCACGGCTTCACTACATCATGTGGGAAAATCATTGACAATAACATATTCATTATTGACAAGTTAATAACAACATCCTCTCACAGCTTTCTGCATGAACACACCTTTTGTGACAAGTTAAGCACAAATCAGTTACATCCCAGATCATGTGACCAAGCTAATTTCATTAAAGATTCACATACATTTTTTTAAATGCATAAACATTAATAGCAAAAATGGACCTGAATAATATCTGTTCAATCACAGATCCTGAGTTGAGAAATCTAGAATTGTTGAACGCTTATTTGTTTATATAACACTAAAGAGATATAGAGAGTTCTTGCTTTTTAGCACATTGAGGAAATTTCTGGGATCATATATGTAATATCAAATATACAATGAAGTTATTTGAACTATTTCAGCACTTTGGTCCATACATACAGCAAAATGATTAACCCTCCTGTGAAATTTGTATTCTTTTTCAAATATTTCCCAGTTTTTTTTTCTTAGTTTTCTTAGTTTGGCTGGAATAAAAGCAGTTTTTATAATAAAAAAAATACTTTTTAGGGTATTTTTTAAAACTATTATCAGCTCCCTTAAGATATTATTGTTTTCCATATTGTTGTCCAATGACTTGCCTAATTACCCAACTGGCCTAGTTAACCTAATTAACCTATTTAAGTATAATAATAATAATCTTGCAAAATAACTAGTAAAATATTATTCACCGTCATCATGGCAAAGACATAAGAAATTAGAAATTAGTTATTAAAACTATTATGTTGAAAAAAATCTCTCATTAAACATCAATTGAGAAATATTTAAAAATAAAAATTCACAGGAGGGCTAATAATTTTGACTTCAACTGTGCATACGTTACATCTCTGGGATTCATTATTTTGACTAGTTCATCAATGGCAAACAAATAAATACATTTCTGCTATATAAAATATAGTGTGGTTGTAGTGTTTTGGGAGCAAAGACGGCTTTGGTCAAAGCGTCAGAAGCAATCTAATGATTTTAAATGAGCACAGAGTAGTAAAAGCCTGACAATTCTCCATCACAACAGCAGATGATGGTTAAAACGACTAGAAATCAATATTCTGACCGGGTGTCTCCCACTGATAAGAGCTGCCAAGACAATGTTGACTATTAAAGTCGACAGCTTGAGATATTACACTATTACTTATGCTATTTTTAATAATCTATAATATTTGGGCTATAATTAATTAATTCTATGGATCTGATATTATCTCCGCCTGGGATGAGGTCGAAGGGGTCTATTAAGACTGGTAATGAGAAAGGAGAATTCCAATCTTAGTGTCGAGAGCTTGCGAACGGACAAATATACAGCAGGCAGTTTCAAACACCGAGAAGATGAAGAGAGAAGGAGAAAATAACAACTGAGATTTAATACCTTATAAAGCTTAGGAATTATGCTGCATTTATGCTGGGAAGGAAACAGAGGAGATGTTCTGGGATATTTAAATATATATATATATATATATATATATATATATATATATATATACAGTTGAGGACTTGTTCATGAAATTGAGCACACAGTCTAATTTTATATGCACAGTTTTAAATATAATTGTGGAAAATTATAATGCTAATGTAAAACTGCTTTAGTGGGTGGTTATAGTCCCCAGAAATAACCCTAGAGATTTTTTCTAAGAGAACTTGATGTTAATGAACACAGTAGGACATTTAAAGTTATTTAAAACAAACTTACCAGAGGGGGGCGCAACTCTCTTCAGTCTCACAACTCGCTGTCGGAATGCACAGCAAACAATTTAGCATGAATAACAAAATAAATAAATAAATATAATAAATGAAAACTTGCCCCCCAGTAAATATAGAAATGTTAAAGAAAAGATTAAAATATATTTGATAAAATATCTTGCTCATCAAATTACTGTAGTTATATTTCACATCTATAATTGTACATGTATATGAAGTGGAGGGGTATTATTAAGCGTTATTGCACAATTCATTTTAAAATTAAATCAAAATAATCTAAATTATACAAACAAAACATAAAAATAGATTTATAAAAATTTAAACAAGTGTCATGTACTCATCAGATAAGTAAATACAGTACATTTTAAAGTCTAACTTAAAAGAACCTTTTAAAAATACATTTTAAAATGTAATTTATTTTTCAGTTATTCTAGTTTTCTGTGTCAAATTAAGTAGAGAAAATTTAAATATGCAGATTTATGCTCAAGAAAATGTCAGATTCTTTTACTTGATAATAAATACAGTAAAACAATAATATTGTACATCTTTTTCAAATTTATTTTTCATTTACTCTAGATTGTTATAATTTTCCAATGATATAGTAAAATCGACTGTGGATTTATTATGGTAATAAGCGTTTTACTGGGAAATGTGCTTAACTCTGATCAAAACAATCCTTCAATGCAAATTTTTGAATTATTCATAAAATATGCTTTATTTTCATTATATATGGCCTGGATATGTTCCCAACCCTCAAATCACAAATTCGTCTTCTATATCCAACAGATGCATTTGCTGCCATCTCTCTTGAGGCCAGAAAAAGGACACAGCTAAGACAAAAAAACAACAACAATCCAGGAGCTATAAACAAAGAGCAGTTTGAAGCCATGAGAAAAATGCACGGCGAGGGCAATTGTTTCAGGTTAGAGACCTCTACTATTGTGTCAAGCTGAGGTTATGCTGCTTCAGTCAATATGCAATACGGCCGTGTGGTTCACTGATAAACATTCCCTGGCGAGTGAGGCAAGGGGACATATTGATGACAGTCGGAATTTTTCTTACCTCTTATTTCTCGACATGCTGAGAGACTGTTTGTGGGATTTATGCAGAGCTGCTCGAGTATCTCCTGCTGCACTTGCAGATGGAGCTCTAAATTGTGCATCACAGAAGACAGAAGCTGTTTAAATGCATTGAAACCAGGATTCCTATAGGCTAAATTAACACAGAGAATGCTGCCTGTAAATCCACTTTATGTAAACACGTACACCGAAGAGAGAATGGCATTCTGGGGCCTCACTTTTTCACTTCATCAGTCAGTCAGTATTCATTTGATCACAGAAAGCACTCTTCAAACAATGCAAAATGTCAAACATTTGTATGAATGAAGCTTGCTTTATGGTAAACAAAGACAGTGATCAATCAATAAAGCCATAAACTGTACAAACCCAAATGATAAGCTTTTCAGTAAAATTTTTATTCTTGTTCAAATGTTTCCCAAGTGCTGTTTAACAGATTTTTTTTCAACACATTTGAAAACGTATTAGTTTTGATAGCTAATTTCTTATAAAAATTACAGTACATATTTGACTAGTATTCAGCTTAAAGTGCAATTTAAAGCTTATTTTTCATTCCAGAATATAATTTTGGAACCTTGCTCTGTTAAATAGCACTTGGAAAATATTTTAAAATATAATTAAAAATTCACAGGAGGGCCAATAATAATGTGTTCCACTGTAGCTTATTAATGTAATAAGTTAGATTTGGTGGACCTTCAGGGTTTGCATCTATTGATTTAACACAACTAGAGATTTTGTGCAGGTATAAAGGAGTAGAAATTTATTATTGCACTAGAAGAAAGAAAATTTGATCGCTCAGCCTAAAAGTGTCCAATACAAAAACACAGAATACAGATATGTTATATTTGGATATCAGCACAATGATTTTTCCTCTAAAGTGGTTTAGGAGAAACCTAAATTAAATAAAAATAAAATAAAATCTAATATATATATATATATATATATATATATATATATATATATATATATAAATATAGTTGGAGGACTATATGTACTTATAGGCCATTATTTACATGGCTACTTGCCACAAAACAGTGGCCTGACAGCAAAAAGGTTTGCATGTTCTCACTGTGTAGATGTGGGTTTCCTTTGGGTGTATTTTGTTTTAAATATAAGGCTTGAAGAAAGAAAAACTGTTCTAACCAAATGGCTGGATGCAGACTATAATAATCCATCCTGATTTCATGAGGAAACTTAAATTTTTCATTTTGTCAGATTAGTGGATAATTAAAATAAAAAAATGCATAATATATGAATTAATACGAGTTTAAATAAGCACTAAAGAATTTTTAAAAGAAAGTATGGCACCAAACCCCACCCCTAATCCAACCGTCATTTGGAGATGAGCAAATCGTACTAAAATGTAGGAATGAGATTGTACAAACTCATGCGAATTAGACACTAAATCAAAATGTTGAATAATCTATCTACTTATTATTTTTATTCAGCCACAAGTTGGTGCCAAATAGTCTAGAACAGCGGAGTGACAGATAAGTGTATATATAAATAATTTCACAAATGGTCAACGTGATTTGTAAAGTACCCGAATGAGCCTGTGTTTGCTGTTATTAAGGATTAATATATCTTGGAATGTCATGGTTGACCAAATAGAAATTTTCAAGATTGTAATAAATAGAAACAACAACCCTTTAGGGGAAAATGTTAAAAATACACACTTGTTACTCACCCTAAAATGCTTCCAAACATTTATGAGTTTTTTTCTTTTATTTCTTTTTCGATGGACCGAAAAGACGATGTTATGAGGAAACCTCTAAACTGGTAACCATTGACTTCCATAGTAGGAAAAACAAATATTATGAAAGTCAATGGTTACTGGTTTCAAGCTTTTTTCAGAGTATCTTATTACAGAAGAAAGAAACTCAAACAGGCTTAAAACAAGTAAAGGGTGAGTAAAGGATGACAGAATTTTCAGTTTTGGGTGAAAACTCTAAAAACCCCATTTGTGTGAGGAGCAACTTCTATAAATTGTCCACAAATTTAACTTACTTTTACAGATTACTATTAAATTTTATTTATTTTTATTTCAATTACATTTTATTTACATAACTAATTATATTTCATATTAAAACACTATAGACACACATCTTTCTGAACAGTGTCCGTGGTAAGGCTCTCAGTGAGTACAAGAGTACTCAAAGCCCCAAAATCATCCAATCACATTTTCAACCAGCCACTATTCCTATAAATAATCTGTATATATTGTCTAAACAACAACATTCTCATTCGAAAAACAAACTCTTAAACTGGCTTTTGTTTTAGTTTCAGGTTCATTTAATGATAATAACCCAGAACTGGGCAAATGTGAGACCGGTGAAGCTCCAGAAGAAACACATGAAATTACAGGGATCTTTTCCCCAGGAGAAAAATCTGAGAAGCAGGAAATTCAATTCAATTTGCAAACTTGTTTTAAAGATTTTTCTTTCTTTTCTATGACTGCTTTTTCCAACAAGGTACATTAATATACTGTATTTAAATGTCTACATGTCTACTGTTTACATATTGTATGCTCATACATATTTTCATCAGATTTTGATGTTTCATACTAATAACTGAGGCAGATGTCTCTAATATATTCAGGCTGGAGAGGCATTTACAAAAGTGTCTTTAAATAGGTATATTATCATTATCTCAGCTTCTGACGATATCTATTAGTCATCAAATATATAAGATAGAGCCAAAAAGATGCCTTTTTGTCAGCTGATAAAATCTGGACTACGACAAAAGAAAACAGGCCACAAAAATAAGTTGTCTTCACAGCTATGCTGGTTTCAAATAATTGGTTTCCCCTTTTATTGTCCCTCCCAGCTGAAACTACCATTAATCCCCTTTTATTTGGCTACAGCATTACAACCTGTAAACCATTGCTTTACTGTTGTCAGCAAAAGGACATTTGGTGTGCTTTACTTTAAAACTAGTGAACGAGATGTGTAACTTATGGTGTAAGGAGAGTCTAGTAAATAAAATGTGTGTGCAAGAATACAGAACTGAACAATGGGTTCCTAGACACCTCACAACACATACAGATGATGAGCAGTTAAAACCAGAGTATATGGAAATTAATATTTTTGAATGGTCATTAGCATTGCGCTGTTGTAATCTCCTTTCACAAATTCTTCCCCTGTTCATGTCAAATTCAATCAAGCCTCTGAATAGCTGTATCCGTGGCTTCAGTGTGGATAATTAAGACAAGATGTTCCACTCTGGAGCAATTGTATAATATTCTCAACTTGTACATGAGCTCTTAGTCAGTCAATAGTGTCTGGTGTGGCTAATGACTGTTCATTTGGATGAGCTGATTGAATATTGCTTAATAGATGGCAATGGGGATTAGGAAAGCTAACAATGTCAAGTGATTGTGTTAGAGCAACAACAGATGTTTTGGTTTATGAAATGATGCAGCTAAAGGTACCATAGAAAGAAAATCTGGATATACAGTTCAGTACATGGAAATGACACACACCGTGAGCCTCACTAGCCATTCTTCCCTTGTTCTTTTGTAAATACCGTGAGATTAAAATCCTGGTGACAAACTGAGCAATCAAAACAAAACACCCACTCTGATGAAATTACAACAATAACATTAGTATTTTCCCCTTTATTTATACTTACTATGCATGTGGGACACTTATTTTGAAAACAAGTGCAGTATTATGAAACTCTGAGGTAATGCAACCAGTAATATGTATCTCATCTCATCTCATCACAGATTGCTGTTAGAACACAAAATGTGGGATATACGGAATATAAATTACGGTCTGTTTAACTGTATCTTTTGTTAGTTTATTGTGTATATTGTGAAATTTGCCATGTATGTTTGTAATAATACAACAAACACATGTAAATCTGCTGAATCTACAGACAAACGTCGGTTTCAATGGTGCCAGCAGCAAAAATCTTGGGCTGTGGACAATGTGAAACATGTATTGTTCTGAGATTTATGTGGTGGAGTAGCCCCAAAGAAGCACACCCAGACTGTTGCATTCCCCTAGTGAAGCATGGGGGTGGATCAGTGATAGTTTGGGCTGCAATATAATGCCATTCTCTGGCCCAATACCTGTGCTAGATAGGCGCGTCACTGCCAAGAACTACCGAACCATTCTGGAGGACCATGTGTACCCAGTGGTACACACAGCAAGACTGGTGACAGAGAGGTTTGATAAACATGAAAGTGAAGTTGAACATCTCCTATATGGCCTACACAGTCACCAGAGTTTTGAAGGAGCGAGTCAGGAAATGTTTTCCTCCACCAGCATCACGTAGTGATCTGGCCACTATTCTGCAAGAAGAATGGCTCAAAATCCTTCTGGCCACTGTGCAGGACTTGTATCTGTCATTCCCAAGATGAATTGATGCTGTATTGGCCTCAAAACGAGGCTCCACATATTAGGCCCTATATTAATTCCTGCCTCGGTTTTCATATACGTTAATACCACAAAATAAAACTCACATCTCTGTTGGTCCCTTTTGTGGAGTATAATTATAATTTAGCTTATATTTAATCCACAACACAACTCGAGAGTAAACTTTCATTTCATTCACGCCTGTGTCTTGCTAAAATAAACATCTCTACCACTTCAGTTGAAAAGATTGTCACTTATCAAGGAATCTACTCAATTTGTTAAAGTTGCTCCCCCACAGTCCAAAGACATGCGGTATAAGTAAATTGAATAAACTAAACTGGCCATAGTGTATGAGTGTGTGTGAATTAGAGTGTGTATGGGTGTTTCCCAGTACTGGATTGTGGCTTGAATAGTTTATAGTTTAATTTTTTTTGTAGATTAATATGCCGGAATAGTTGGCAGTTTATTCCACTGTGGCGACCCCTGATAAATCAGGGACTATCCAAAGGAAAATGAATGAATTAATGAGTATGATTATTTTCAGTGTATTTCAGAGTACATAACGCTGTGTGCGTGCGTGTGTGCGTGCGTGTGTGTGTGTTTGTGTCCATCAGGCACTGACATGAGCTGCTGAACATCAGAGCACAGCTCATTAATATTCATACCCTTCCAAATATGATCAAAACTGAGCTTTTCATTCTAGGGGTATTCCTGTGGTTCTAAATATAAAAAGCATATAAAAACATTTCTAGAGAATTCTTAAACTTACCTTAGCCACATGCAGTACCTACTATGTAGATACCAGAGAACAATTTACTAGGGGTGTAACGGTACATGTATTTGTCCTGGACTGTCACGGTACAAGGCTCACGCAACAACTGAGGAGCCATTCACAAAGAGCGCGTATTTGTTTTTAAAACACAACGAAGCACTCAGGAGTGGTTCCGCCAACTTGCTACTCTGTGAACAGAAACACGCCTCCGAGTTCATTTGATTGGTCCACTGCTCTGAAACTGACATCTGAAATCTTAACATGGTGTCTAAAAACACAGTGCTGCAAGAGACACAAGTGTCACACACATCTGTCAAACAATGGAAATATAAGATACTGTCTCATAGGGCTGGGTGCTAAATCGATTTCATTGATTAACTCGAGTGTGTAGTTTACAACAATTTGTTTGAATGAAAATCGGTTTTCACCCTAACACGTGAGACTCCCCTCTAGATTCCCGTAGTTGCTCCCGCATTTGCCATAGAAACACACAAGCAACATGGCAGCGAGTAGGAATTAACTCAGAGAAGTCTTGTGCTCTTTGAAATGAAAAAGTACACAGCAGCACAAACACGCTCGCCAAAAAGACGCATAATCCAGGGCTCTCAGTCACACATTCACCGTCAGACATGCATTTGAACCTGTGCACCACACCTTGTAATTCTCATGGTAAGAAGTAATGGACAAGACAATTAATGGAGAAGAAGCGCATATGAAAGGAACTGTTACTGATCTAATGTTGGAATCCAACCTGCTGTTTCTCGATAAATTCCGTGACCCAGCTGCAAAGACGTTCATTACTGTAAATATCAACACTGAAAAAACCCGCTCAGTGAGTCTATGGGGAGAAAAGTCCAGTGTGACCGTGGCTTGATACGTTGCACACGGGATCATTATATGCATGCCCCAGGCTGGTTATATTAAACTTATCATGTATGTGAGACTCTTATTTTGAAAACACGAGACACAGCAAAGTCAAAGCCAGCCCCACCAGTATGTATGCGTTAACTGCTACTTGTTGAGAAATACAGAAGCAGGGAAACAATTAGAGCTTGCATAATCTATAGTTTTACTTATGTTTTAGTGCTCATTAGACTTCATTTGACCCACATGATCCATCATTGCTAAAACAAACTGAAGTGCAAACATTCTCTAATGTTACTTTTAAAAACCACACAATTATAAGATTATACAATATGGAGATAAAGAAAATAATAAGGAAGTAAAATTGATATTAATATAGTATTAACATAAAAAAATAAAAAGAACAAATAATGAAATAAAAAGTTGAATAGGTAATCAAGTAAATAAAAATGAATATAAATGAAAGTAAATGAAAATGTAAGTAATTAAAATAAAACAGTCAGATAATCACAACCACCATTTTAAAAATGCTGATTACAGTTTCCATTCATTTAAATGAAATAAGTGACAGTTAATTAATCACTTGATTAATCTTGTAACTCTGAAATGAAATACAGTTACTCACATTTTGAGTTTTAAATCTGTGATGTAATATGTAATTTAATACATTGTTATGTTATGTAATGTTATTCCCCAACCCTGGTTGTACTTACAGCGTGGCATCAGCAAACAGTTCCACACTTAATGGTCTGCTGAAGATAAATATGCTCAACTAAACTGTTGTCCTCTGGCTCAATTAACCACAATGGAGCTCTACAAAGTATTGTGGAAAATTTGCATCTGTATCATCATATCGATTTAAAGCATGAATTGCTTTACTGGACGAGAAGAATATGGGTGATCCATTGAACCTGCCAAGTATTTCAGAAAGGAAACTCAAAATATGTTTAATAATATTGGCTTAATAAAGTTTTATAGATTTTTCATGATGATTTTAAAATTCTTTGAATCATGAAGTCAATCAATCAGAAAATGCTTACTAAAAACTTCTGTTCTGCTAGCCCTGGCTATTAAATAGACAGACAAATTATGACCAAAAATTAAAATTAACTGTAACAGAAGCAGTAAAATCCCAATATATCTGTGTTAATCACCAGAGGCTGGCAATTACTGGACTCATTTATGGTTCTACTGCTCTGCACATATTTTCACAGCCATTGTTAATTAAGACAATGCTCATTGAGAGCCTAATTAACAATTAGCATAAACATAATTAGCAAGTGGTGACATTTCACTCGTTACATTGTTTAAATAATTTTTAGAAATTGCCCTCAGAGAAAAACTGTCACGCTTGCATAATGGCCGCACTTTGTCAAAGCGCGCAAGTGACTGCCATGGCTGTGTTCTCCCTGTCACTTTCTAGCCGGGACGCTTTATTTTAAGATGCCCAGCGCTGGCATTTAACTTTACACCAAGGAAAAAATCCATCCCGCCTTTAATGTGAAGCCATGGGTTGTTATTTGTAAATCACACCAATATCATATAGTTCAAACCATCTGAAAATAATAAATCACATATAAATGATTAATCTGTCATTTACTCACCCTTAAGTTGTTAAAATGTGGCTTTTTTCCATGGACAGCATAGAAATCTTTATGCATCTCTATGAATTCTCAGCAACAGCTCATAGTGACCACATGTACTAAAAAATGAGAAAATTAAAATAAAGATATAAGTAATTATTCATTCATTCATTCATGTTCTTTTTGGCTTAGTCCCTTTATTAATCAGGGGTCGCCACAGCGGAATGAACCGCCAACTTATCCAACATATGTTTTATGCAGCGGATGCTCTTCCAACTGCAACCCATCACTGGGAAACACCCATACACTCCCATTCACACACATACACACTACGGACAATTTAGCTTACCCAATTCACCTATAGCGCATGTCTTTGGATTGTGGGGGAAACCAGAGCACCCGGAGGAAACCCACGCAAACTCGGGGAGAACATGCAAACTCCACACAGAAATGCCCACTGACCCAGCCGAGGTTCGAACCAGCGACCTTCTTGCTGTGAGGCGACAATGCTACCCACCGCGCCACCGCACTGCCCTTGAATGGTTATCATCCTATTCAATTTTTCTAAAGAATGTTAATAAAAAATGACACCAAATTCTCCTAGAATTTACAAATTTACCTTTGCGTTCAGATCCATATGAATCATACAAAGTTTATGCCGTCAATAGATTAGTGTGTCTTTGAGCTAGGGTTAGAGTCCATGATTTGATTTGTTGTGGACAGATGATTCTTTTGAGTCAATCTTAAATGAATCATTTCTTTTGTTTAACGAAACCAGTGTGAATGATTCACAAACTGGATAGATCTGGGGGTGTGTTTCCATAAAGCATCATTAGCAAACTGTTGTAGTTAAATTACATTGAACTGTAATGACATTACTTGTGACCACAGTTGCTTTGATCGTCAATTTTGACTCAGCGATTCTTTTGTCTTATTTGATTCCCTGTCAATTTTGACTCAGCGATTCTTTTGTGCCATTTGCTTCTCCACAGAGCAGTAATTACTTAAAGTTTGGTCCATTAATTAAACACGTTTCTTTTTCCTACTATGAATGCCTGGTTTGCAATATTCTTCAGTATATCTTCTTTGTGTTCAACAAAAGAAAAAACCTCAAACAGTTTTGGAACAAGCGAAGGATGACAGAATTTTCCTTTTTGGGTGTACTATACATTTAACATGCTACTTCAGAATATTTCGTTATGAGTTTTCATTTGTCAATTCATAAAGATTTTGAGTAAATGATGAGGGAATTTTTGAGTGAACTATTCCTTTAACATTGGTTAACACATCTACTGTACCAAAAACAATGTATCAATTAAATGTATTATTTACTATTTCTCAATGAACCCAAAAACATTCATTTGCACCATGAAAATAATTTAATAAGTCAAATCGGGTAGAAATAACTCTTCAAGGAAACAGGTTGCCACATTTTTATAATGTAGAAATATCAGTCAGAGCTTGAGGGTGTTTGGCAAATGACTTTTAACTTATCTGTAGTAGCCATCAGTTTGGAGGTGTTTATGGACAGACATGCAGAAATCTGTTGTGGGAAGTCTGTTCTCTACCAACAGCCGGAGCAGATTAGCTGACAGTCAACATTCAAGCGCTGACAAAATCTGTATCTGCCAGAGGTAAACTGTTTGTCTTGGAGGTATAAGACACTTAGACAAGACAAATTTGCTTTAAGAAGACAAAGTACAACGGGAAAGTTCTGTGGTCTGAGAGGAAACCTCATTGTCACACAAGATAAGTGAGTACAAGTGGATTAGAGCTCTGAGGAACAGATGTGTTAGTCTTTCACAGCAGAATTTCACTCTGTCCGTCTAATACATTCTTCAGCTGCATTTCGCACTACCTCGCTATATGAAAAGACAATTCAAAGCCATTCAGACTTGTGTAAATAAGACACCAGGCTCAGAAATTTTGAATGATATTTACCCCTGAAATTGATTTCATATGGGCCTTGCTTTATAAAATCAATGGCATCTTTTATATTACCTTATTATTTGTATCTGTGTTGTCTATTATGACAAATAAATAAATACATGTAACCTTAAGTTAATACTTTAATCCGAATATTGTTAACAATAACAGTGCTATTTTTAAATTGTATGTAACCAACACATTTTTAACAAAACAATCTTGAAAAAAGCAATAAAATGCAATGCAATGTCTGCCAAATCTAAATATTATGCTGCAAATGGATACTCATTTTAACATTTTAGTTTAACTGTGAAAGTTTTACTTTAATTATATGAAATATTTTTTCCCCCTTGTCTTGAATTTGTGACATTTAGTTTAATTTTGTATCTCCATTAATTTCCAGTCCTGCAGCCCTGGCAGTTTGTCAAAGTTTTTCCTTAAATTTGGCATGAAATGAAAATGACAATATGAATAAATGACTTTTTTTCCCAGTAATATACACTCAGATGAAAGTCACACTATGAAAAAACTATATGAAACACATATTGCAAGACACACTGATATTTCATGGCTAAACTGCCAACAATTTACATTTTCAATAATAATAATAATAATAATGATAATAATAATAATAATAATAGCACGATCGCCTCACAACAAGAAGGTCGCTGGTTCGAGCCTCGGCTGGGTCAGTTGGCATTTCTGTGTGGAGTTTGCATGTTCTCTCCGTGTTTGCGTGGGTTTCCTCCGGGTGCTCCGGTTTCCCCCACAAGTACAAAGACGTGCGCTATAGGTGAATTGGGTAAGCTAAATTGTCCGTAGTGTATGTGTGTGAATGAGTGTGTATGGATGTTTCCCAGTGATGAGTTGCAGCTGGAAGGGCATCCGCTGCGTGAAACATATGCTGGATAAGTTCATTACGCTGTGGCGACCCCAGATTAATAAAGGGACTAAGCCGAAAAAGAAAATGAATGAATGAATAAATTCAGTCTTATTTCTGATGTCGAAGACAAATTATGTTTTACAGAGATATTTTAACAGTATTTCCTATATTTGTCTCATGAGGAAACAATAAAAAAATAAATAATACACATATATACACACAAATTAAAAATAAAGATTTACAATTTCATTTATACTTATACTGTATCTTTACTACACCTAGATTAAAAAAGCTGCTAAAAAATCTAAGTACAAAATAATGCAAATTTCAAAATGGATCTAACTAAAATTAAATTTGACCCGGTCTCATATCTGCGAATGAGAGTTCATTGCAGGTGACAGGATGCTCTGTTTCTGAGTCAGTGAGAATGACTAAACTGCTCTCGCCCTATTGCATCTGCTTATCAAACATTACCCCTGCCTCAAATGACAATCTCATATGCTCAGAGAATGTGATTGCTGTAATAAGGAAGGTGCAAACTGGACGAGAGGCCATCATAACCTGACGTTTGATTGACAAACTCTGATATGCGTTGTGACAAAAGAGATCATTCTGTGTAAACACTATACTGAGTGCACCGGCAAGATGATGGAAATGTTTTACTATGATCCAATACAGCCAGAACACGTGATCCGAGTGTCCTCGGGAGAGAAATTTCAGCTCTTCCGAAGTAGATTCAGGAGAAAGAAATTTTGTTTCCAACAGCTATGAAGCCATTTGGTGCAGGACAGTTCCTGTAGATGGTCTAAAAGTGTTTGCGGAGGCAAGAAAACTCAGTCCCATCTTAAGCCCACTGGCAAATTTCTAATTTCCGTTTGGTGGGCGAGCTGTCTAATTGCTATTTAGCTTCGCCAGTCAAGTAATTCGGGCCAATGTCTTAAAAGCAGCCACTTGTAGTTAAGCCTTCATGCCAAAGGCTTGGCTGAACAATAGTGACATCTCATCAGGGCCCCAGGCTCCTGGACAGGAGTGCGAATCAGGTCCCTCTCCTCTTGAATGGGCAAGCAATCTTCAGAAAATTAAGTCTGAAAAGCCAGGGAAGAGCTGTGCGATTCATCACGACAGACTCTGTCAGGCAGAGGGCTATTAGAGGATCTGGCGCTGCTCGGGTGCCATGTTGTCATCTGTGCAACAACTGCATCAGCGGACTGATGTGCATAGCAGAAACAGGAAGGACGGCTCGCGTTGAGCTTCATACAACCCATGATGTCTCATTTGTCAAGCGGGGAATCCTTTCACCAAAATCACTCGCTATCGCATTTCTGCTAACTGATGGCAAATGATTGTCTAAAGACATCGGATGATATGTGCAGCTCACAAAACCCAGATATTCAGGTTAACAGAACATGTCTCAGTGATGTGCTTATAAACAATTTTAAGTATCTGTATTTAATTGCAGTTAGTGGTTATTTTAAATGGGTAGTAATAACTGTAATTGGGTGAAATTAAAATGTACAATGTTTATTTTGCTAGGGCACATTGTTAGTCTTTAGGTGAACAATTCAACTGTGCAAGTTAATCAACTAAAAAAACATTTTGTTTAGGTAATCTTCGATCAAAGTACTTTTCTGTTGACATCAGTCTTATGGCTTCAGCCACAATATTCTCTTACCATTAGTTTGCTCCAAAAAAATAATGCACAAAAAGAAAGTCCCGCCCCTACTCAATATTCTGTTTCAGTTAGAAGTATATAAACATACTTAAATAAAAGTCTCAGCAACTTCCGTTTCAAGCTGACTTTAATGTTCACAGCAATTAGAACATTAAAACACACACATAAATATGGACTTGAGGGGAAATTTGACATTTTAAAACACAATTTTACTTAAAGTAATCTATATTTGAATAGCAAATTATACAATACAGATCATTAAAACAGCTTTTCAGACATATAAACAGGCAAACAAAGTAGATATCAATAAGAGTGTGAATAATAAATTCAGTTAATTAGCATTCAGTGTTGATTCAGAACAGTTCAAGGAGAATATCAGCAATCAAGGATTTAATACAAATGTAGGCAGACCCCAACTAAGCAGGCCAAATATAAATGTAAAAAAAAAAGAAAGTAATTTCACATTATAAGCCAGGCTATGTGTCTGTAAAAAAAACTCAATTCAACATCTAATCTGCAAAAGCATGTAATATACATTTCTGCTCCAAAAATCACAAAAACTGTCAATTGATTGACAGCAACAAAATCTGTCATGAACTGTCCCACAACTGTTCTTACAAAATTCATTGTAAAATATCGAATATACTAGAATGAACCAACTAATGCATACATAAAAGGCAGGGATTACTACTTCACCATACTGTGCATTTGCACTTTTCCCCCCATTGCAGACATGGGTTTATTAAATCAGTATCGAAATCAGTATATCAGTGACTGAAAAAATAAAATGTGTGTTCAGTTTTCAATTAAACGTGAGTCTGACTACAGTGCATTTTATTACATTGGTTAATGCATGAATAATACCTGTTTTTAAAAAGCCTTTACCAATGTGACTTGACCTTTTTTGTCAATAAAGAACTGAGCAAGCAAAATTTGTCTCTTACTAATCACTTATTTCTTTTTTTGTTTTACATGTTAAACGTAAGAAGTTTTGCAGTAATATATCTTGATGCGTTTGGGTCAAATAATAAGCTTAAACAGAATATCAGGATTCAGTGTTTGTCATACCAACATAATACAAAAAGTTTACAGCAAATCCTTGAATAGGTGGCGAGTCTCAGTCAAGGTCAACTAACCTTGGCCATCCTTACCGGGGTAAATGATTGTGGATAAAGCCATCTCACTTATCCCTAATGATGCCTAGTGTGGATCCACAGCAATATTCTCATTTTAATACGTCAATTTAGCATAATGGAAGCGTGAACATGAGAAAGCTCTATGTCACGATGGGAGAACTGAATGAGAACTGCTTAACAATAAAAGAACCTTGGCTTAGCTGGGTGGGTTAAAGAGGCCCTGGGAGGAAGAACCTATTGATTTTAATTACACTGAACAGCCCTTGGGGACACAAGGACTTTGGCTGTTTATTTAGCCATTGCCTCTCACTGTGATTGTACAGGCTGAGATAAAATCAGTCTCCTAATTATTACCATAATAAGCTTGCGAAAGGCTCCAGGCCTTGTCTTTTCTATTTAAAGAGAAATCACTGGGAGGAAGAAGAGAATAAAGCCATCAACCAGCTCTTGCCAAACTGTTTGGTATAGACAATTTGTTATTATTCTGTTTTTTAAAGTCTATAAAAATTTGTATGATACCTTTTACTACACATAAAACATACTGCAGCTACTACAGTGTTTGCTAGAGTTTTACACATACACACTCAAAATACGGTGTAGGAAACAGACAAACAGTGCTAAACTGTATAGATGTAAAGTTAGTAGCTGGAAACCACATGTCATGGACGACTCTTGCGGAGTATATCAAGATTTCTGTGCCCTGGACTGGACAAGGTTTATTCCATGAAGGTTCAATTAGATCCAGATCTGATAATAGTCTGGACCAAGGTTAGATGGCAGTTGAGATTGGACTTTGGAGAAGGCTGAGCAAGATTAGTTGAATCTGGACAAAGCTAATGTTTGTCCTTCTCACTCGCAACACCTGCCGAAACTGAAAGGGATTTGATGGGGCATCATAAACGGGATGGCAGACTCGTTTAGAGGGTGAAAGTAAAGGATGACAGTTTCTGGATTTACCATGGATGAAATGATGGGAATTGTGTTCAACCGCTGCACGTGTTGTTGCAGAAGTCTGAGGCAATTGTGGGCATTTTTATATTTCAATGTAGAAATAAACAATTGTTTAGTGTTTATATACATACAATTTTGCAGATTTAAAGTATAAATACTTAATATTCTGCATAAGTCACAGTTTAAAAATATAGTTGGTTTAGCAATAAACCAAAAGTTGATTCTGATTTTATTAAAGCCAAACCTAAGGTAAAAAAAAGGTAACCTAAAAGTGGTCAAATCTAAACTAATAGATTTTATTTATTCATTCATTCATTTTCCTTTGGCTTAGTCTCTATTTCAGAGGTTGCCACAGCGGAATGAACTGCCAACTATTCCGGCATATGTTTTACACAGCGGATCCCCTTCCAGCCGCAACCCAGTACTAGGAAACACCCATACACTCGTTCACACACACACACATGCACGCACACACACACACACACAAACACGCACGCACGCACGCACGCACGCACGCACGCACGCACGCACGCACACACACACACTACATACCAATATAGTTAATCCAATTCACCTATAGCGCATGTCTTTGGACTGTGGGGGAAACTGGAGCACCCGGAGGAAACCTACGCCAACATAGGGAGAACATGCAAACTCCACACAGAAATGCCAACTGGCCCAGCCGGGATTCAAACCAGCTACCTTCTTGCTGTGCGGTGACACTGCTAACCACTGAGCCACCATGTCCAGTGCACAACACTGGAGAAGGGTCTAGCTGCGGACCTGGTGCAGATGCAAGCTGAGCTGCATGCAATGCTTTTAATGTGCACACCTAACCCCTCCCCTAACCCTACCCCTCACAGTGACATCACTAGCTCCATTAAGTGTCATTTTTTGAGTGTCATTTTTTTCATTGAATGTCATTTTTTTAAATGTCTTGTGCTTGTTTATTTGGTTTGACATGTCATGTCACGAGTCAACCAATGAGATTGGTGCATTTGTTCAGGTGCCTTGAGCTGCTGAAGTTACAGTAAATTTGAAGCTCAAGCACAAAATGGTCTAGCCGAGCATAAGAGAATTACAGATCATTCAATGATACATTCAATGGTGAGTTTAATTTGCCTTAATTTTCTTGCATGGCTTGTATCTTTTCCCCACAAACTTTTGACCAGGTGTTTGTGTGCTGCAGGGCAGAAGGTTAAACAGTGGAAAAACTTACATGATAGATAAAAAAAAAAGGAAAAAGCATGAGGGAGAATTCTTCTGTGCAACAAGCAGTATCAGAAGTGTAAAGTGCAGAGACACCTTGTGTTCTGGGGTATTTCTGTTTTACATGAAGTGATTTTGCACATTCACTGGGCTCATCACCCGTGAAAATCATTTGGGTATGAATGCCAAAAAATAGTGGCAATAAGCGCAAGCCAAAATCGTCAGTTTTACGCAGCGGATGCCCTTCCAGCTGCAACCCAGTACTGGGAAACACCCATACCATCTTGCATTCACACACATGTCTTTGGACAGCATGTTTTTGGACTGTGGGGAAAACCGGAGCACCCGAAAGAACCCACGCGAACACGGGGAGCAGGGATGGGCAAAAATACATTAAAATGTATTTTAAAATAAAATACTAAATACCTCAGTTTTATGTGTATCAAAATAAACTACAAAATACAGCAGCCACAAATGTATCAAAATAAAATACTGTTTTTTGTATTTTGAAAATACTACAAAATACTTTAACAAGGGAGCATGACATTTCTTCAAAAACCTTCCATCAATAGGCCTATTCGATCAATCCCTTCACCATTAGACTGACTTACTCTTTCATTTTAGCATACATTTTGTACAAATTTCAAACTGAAAGTCCTGTCTTGAAGATGATCTCTTTAATCACTGTAAAAACCATCTAATGCAGATAATGAGCTGGAATATAGTACTATATCTCTTCATTGTGTTTCTATCCATTGCGTGGCCAATGAAATTGTAACCATCTCTTAACAGTAATGTATTTTAAAAGGGTGATATATGAAGAGGTAATTTTATTTTTTTGTTCAATAAATGTAGTTTTTTTTTTGCAGTTGAAATCTTTAATACCTAATGTAAAAACATGATTTCTGAAAACTACTCAAATCTTCAGTTTAAGTAATTTCCATAAATCATGTTTTTTGCATTTGTACTCTTCAATACACAACATAAAACATGATATCTCTAAAAAATGGAGTTATCTCTTTTTGCAAATCTCTTCATATACATCCCTCTGCTGCCATATAGACTGGAGTATTATTAAATATTTGTGTCTCATATACTGTATTGTGCCATTTTGACATCTCTTCATTAACTGTACAGTGCACCTGCAGATCAGCTATTGGCATTTGAAACAGCCAATGAAGTATTGTAGGAATCGCCACTGTAGGACTTATTTGTATGTTGTTTGTCTTATTTTCATGGCATCTACCTCAGCAATCCATCCTAAACTACTATTATTTATACAGTATACTAATTTTTCCAAGATGTTTTCAGTTCTTCTTTAACTGGAAGAGTCTCAGTTTGCCCCCTTAGTGAACACCAATACACAAACTAGGTGTTTTTTTATTTCTAAACTTCCTCTGCATTTCCACCTGCAGCAATCAATATTTTCAATGATTGTTTACTTGCTCCCAAATCTACACATGCCATTTGTTAATTATTTTCTTTATGTGTGTTGCATAATTTCCATCCATACTCCAAGCATTGACCACCTTCTTAATCAATTTTCTGTTTTGATCTTAAGCCTAGGTAAATAACTGAGAAAGCATCAATCTGAGGCCGCATTTTTATGATGTCATCATGTGACTCATATGACTTCTTACAAAGTATTTTACAGTATTTTAAAATACAAAAATACAAGACACTTAAGTATTTTGATACAAAATATTAACCCATTTTCATAAACCCCATAAAATACAAATTGCAAAATACTATTTTGTATTTAAAATACGTATTTTAAATACATGTATCATAAATACTGCCCATCCCTGACGTGAAGAACATGCAAACTCCACACAGAAAATGCCAACTGGCCCAGCTGGGACTCGAACCAGTGACCTTCTTGCTGTGAGGCGACAGTGCCTACCACTAAGCCACCGTGCTGGCCCTGTCTTGTGTTTTGGGGTTAAAATAAATGCCTGTAAACAACAAAAAAATTTTTTTATTAGATTTCTAGATTTTTTACAGTGCACATTACAGCGAAATAGCGAACTATTCCAGGATTGGAAACAGCAACAATTAACATATATGTACTACTTTTAGCTATCACCAATTTTTATATATATTTTCATCCCTCCCCATCTTATTCAGTTATCAGTTTAATACCCATAAAAGCAGTAATGTAAGACTGGTGCTGTGGCTTTTGGTTGTGATGGATGGTGTGGAATAGCATATTTCAGGACGGCAGCACGTAACCTTTAAATTTGGCAGCAGCAATAGCATTCCCCTGACAGGCTGGAAACCCTGTCCCTCGCTTCTCCTGAGCCACCATGCCTAACAGAGTGAAATTGACCTGTATTAAGGTCCTCTCACTCTGGCTAAATTATTTGATCATAGTCCCTGACAGTTGTTTGGGTCAGTAATTGCTTATTTATTGGGGGAAAGGGGAGCTGGTCAACGGTGGGCTGTGGGACAGGTGTGGTGGGCTGGCAGGCAGGTCCCAGACCAGCGCTGGTCCTCGCAGATAAGACACAGCCAGGTTGGTGGCTCTATCTCACCGCAATGAGCCTGGTAATCTGACGCTTTTTTGCCATCGGCATCCTAACCTACCCCACACGTACAGACACACACACAGCCATATTACTGTCTGTACACCTGAATGTACCTTGCAGAATTGTATTATTTTCCACTTGTCCAGTTATTCTTAAATGTCAATTTCATGGCAGTCTGTTGGGGAGATTATGATTACATGGAAGCAGAGAGATGGAGCATCCGTGTATTTTTTTGCCTCTAAGCAGGGATGGTTACCTAGTTAGACATTTTGAAACAATGACACCAATAGTGCGATCCCTGAAGGGGAAATTTCCTACTTTTTATCTTTTAGACAGATGTGTGATCATCATAAAGATTTTTGATGATGACATGCTCAGAAAATGGCATGCGTTATTCTACTCTATTATTTGGCCTGCCAGTGCATAAGGAGTGTTGCCATTGGTTAAACAGGTGTTATTATACACAGTAGGAAGTTTGTATTTTATTAGCATAAAATGTATTTTTCCATATTTGTGTTTTGTTAAGCCTATAAACCTGCATCTCTTCAAAAGTTTCCAAAGCTTACTGAGGCAATCCTGCAAGGAAAACTCATTGTGAGCTTCCAGACTTGTCCAACATGCTGCTGTTTAGCTCATGCTTGATCTCACTGCTGAAATCGGTTGACCAAGAAAACTCTTGCTGGTTATGTTCAACCAAAAAGAAACATTTCTTTTACTCATCCCATAATGTTAATCCAAATTTAAATGGCTTTGTTTCTTTGTGGAACATAAAATAAGATATTTTGTAGAATGTTTTAGCTGTTGTTGTCCATATTACAAAATCAATATTGTCCAGAATGTTAAGTTGCTAAAAAGAGATATTGATACATTTTTAATTAGAACGAATGGCCTTACTAAGCCTTTTCATTGACTTTACTTGTAGTACAAGATTTTTTTGTTTGCCTTTATTGGGAAAGGACAGTATTTGGAGAATAGTTGGAGAGAGAGGGCAGGGGGTGAGATTGGGAAAGGGCCGACTGCTCGAAGTACAATGGTGCTACAGTATATATTGGCACACTGTTCTTAAGGCTGTCAACCCTACCAACAATTTGTTGATTTTAACTATAAAAAACGAATAATCTGTACAATTTGCATAATAGTATGTATTTTTTACTAAAAAAAAAACCCTAGTTAAGAGAAATTTATTTCTAAGGTATCATTTTGTCAAGCCTCTTTCAAGTGCAAAGCTTGCTTTAAAATCTAGGAGTAAATGTTAAAATAATGTGTCATTGATTACAAAAATTTGTACATTTACTAAAAATGTATTATTAAATTTTTTATTATTACTTTCTGTGTTAATCAGTTTGCATGCTTTTCAAAAAAAAAAAATTACAATATTTTACTTAATTAGTCTTTTGAAGAGGCATAGTCAGATATCATATTTAAGCCTTTATTCATTAAGTTCAATTTCATTTCTTTAATTCATAAAGTTCAGTTTATCCTGGCAGCCTCTCCTCTCACACATCATATTTATTGACAATTTTCTTTTTGATTAGTTTCCATTTTGGGAACCAACATCAAAAACCTATATGCTGCATTCTGCATAAAACAATAAACAGAGGAATTGAGTAAATTTCCAGTTGTTTATTATTAATAATTTATTCATGTACCTTTATTCATTTTTGTTAACATATACAGTTGTATATGTTATTTGTTCATGTTAACTCATGAAGCATTTACTAATGCTAACAAGCACAGCGGTGGATTTTAATAATGAAATAGTAAATGGTGAACTATATATATGGGTCCCGTATTGTAAAGTGTTACCTTTATTTTAATACAAAAACTGCACCATCCATTGATCTATTCTCAGCACATCAGTGGCAGGTATAGCTGCATGAGAGATCTCTAATCCTGAACAAACCATCGCTTGGGTAGATTGACATATACACTCTTCATGCGTTTGCTGGAGCGTGAAGCGGGCCGGCCACCCATGAACCACTGGAACTCTGGGATCATTCAAAGCAAAGAATACCCTTAGCCTGTACTCTCCAAATCTCCAAGCAATTGGAGCAATACATGGGCTTTGGCGGAACATCCAAACTAGTGTCGACCTCGGATAAGAAAGCCAAGAATCCGGCGTGCACCTCTAAAGCATAAGAATGCTCCTACCCCATCATTCACAAACACAGCATTGTATGCAACACATGCAGATAGCGCTGGCTTTTGGCTCGCTGACATCAATAACAGCAGGTTATCAGTTTGGTGGTCTTGACGGCCTCAGCAGGGTCCCTGTAAACAGCCGGCTCATATCCACGTGTTCCTGGTTAACAGAGACCCTCCCTACCCCTCCTCTGTTCCACTGCACTTATGGTAGCACTGTGGGCAATTTATCTAAATCTCCCCTCTCCTTAAACAGTTTTATCAAAACTGGCGGTCGGGCGGCTGGCGTATGGCGGTGGCCTCAATCCTAAATGCAGCAGCGCGGGTTTTAATTTTGGAAAGATTAATGTCCTTTCCCGTCCTAATGCTGCAGGTCTCAGTTATCTGCCTTGATGTCTATCAGCTAATTTCTACAGTTGGGTTGGAAACGACCCACATTTGTCTGCACTTGAGGGTGGAAAACACAAACTGCAACAAGACGCTTCAGGCTGAGCAGAGGAAAAAACGAATCTGGCCATTTTACCAAATTTCCTTTAAATTAGAAAGTGTCTGGCCCACTTGGACCATACACTTAAAAATCTGAGCAGGAACCTTTTTCATTACAGAGGCACACATACCGAGGGGATCTGAGGAAAACAGGTATTCGCCATTGAGGAAAACACAACAACAACAACAACAAAAAAAGATATATGGTGGATTTTAAAGGCAATGGGATTGTTTAAACCCTGCAAAGCTTGATATTTAAGAGTAGTTCAGGCTAAGTCATTTTTCAAAATAGAAAAATTTTTAAAAACAAAAAAGCATATGTGTTGGGCATCATATTAGATACATCAGGTTTTTAAGGTACATAGGTTAAAATGCAGACATCCCAGCAAGCATTTTTTTGTTTATAAGACATCTAATAGACATCCAAGCATAAACATCTCAGCTAAATCAAGGCAAAATGTGGTCTGTCAGTGAAATTTTACAGTAGTCCAAAATCTAGTCATCAAATAGACATCAATGAATGATCACACATATATGTCTAAGCTGTCTATTTAATGACTATTTGATGTATTTCTGGACTATTGTTAGGTGTCTACATATTTTCAATGATATCTCAAATTTAGCCTTAATTGTTTTAGCCACAACGCCTATGATGTGACGTTTATTAGATGTCTTTTAAACCCAAAATTACTTGGTGGGATAAAGGCAATAAGCATTTGCTTATATTACTATACATTGAGAGACTACATACAATATTTGTACTTAATTTGTAACTGAAACATGAATTGAATGACACAAAAAAAATGCTGCCATGAAAATATAATACTTTCCTATATACATAACAACCTAAAGTCTTCTTTTTTAACTCCCCATTTCCAGCTCATCTAAAGATTTCTCACTCTATGAAAAACGATCAGAGGCTTTTAGTTTCCTAATAGTTAACTTATGGTTCAAGTTCAAGCCTGGCTGAATCATACAGGTACACCGTATGCAATCCATTTTAATTATTATACACTGTTAGTTGCACAGTCAAGAGTAAAATTAAAATGGCAATCACAATTAGAAAATTGCCGAGTCAATTACAACACATTAGCCAGAGCTAGCGAGTGGGGGGGGGGTTGGTTTTTCTTAATTAAAAAAAGGCACCAAGCGCGAATTATACCTGCATAAGATATGCTACAATTATCACAACTGCAGTCTTCCTTGATGTTCAATTTAGCTCAGCTGGAATATAGCACTGAAGTGAATGACAAAGCGTGCGTTCGCAACAAGCTGGTAACGCTCACTCTGTCGAATGTTTCTCTCAGAGCACCTTGCCGTGTGAAGGTTAATAATATGTCTGTGATGTATAAGTGTTGGCATGCACTCTTGCTCCTTCTCTTTGTTTCTGTAAAGCGCTTTATGTTCGCTGAGCCCGCCTGGGTGCATTATGCTGACTGCAGACTGTACCCTGGAGAATAAGCACCCTGATTGCGATTGTTCTCTATTATCATAGGATGGACTTTGCATTTTCGCTGTCTGAAATGAATTTGTAGTGGCGCGGGAGTGTTTTGTGATGTCGGTAGCATACAGCGTATTGGGGAGGTGGGGGTCAACGCCATTCTTTTATCTGCCACATAATAAAATTACCGCGCTTACACACCGGCCTCTGCATTCTAAGATATGTTTAATTCCCTAAACATGAAGAATTAATTACATATCTGCATTTAAAAGGATTTCTTCACCATGCCGAGAACTTAAAGGCCTACAGCGAGCATGTCGCATTGATATTACCAACAAAAGAAGAGCCGTGTAATAGCTTTTCTTTTTTTCAGAGGCTCGAAACTTTAATCTCGCAGCAAATTTACTTGGATATGGCTGTAAAAGAGCATGCTTGGCTGCTTTCTTTTAGTTCGGCTTCTGAACTGGAAAGTGCAACACGAGAGAAATCTGATAGTTTCTCAGGAGTGATGTGGTGAGTGGTCAGAGGAGGACCCTATGTCCTGTTGATGGCCTAAAATGACCTCTGTCTCATGGGCTGAACAAACCATGCTGCGAGACCCCTTAGAGACACACACAACAGCACAGAAACAACATGACGCTAAGACTGAAGCACTGTAATGTTTGCAGGGACAAAAACAACCATTAATATGCAAGAATAACCACTACTTTTGCTTTTGTGTATACACAGTGATTTAAACTATAAATCAATCAATCAATCAATCAGTCAACCAATGGCTCATTGGAAATATGTGCTTCAGTCTAGGTTTTTGTAAAACCCCAAAAACATATGGTAGTAAGACACCTAGAGCTTTTTTCAACCCAAGCTCATTGGAAATATATGCCCAGGGCTACATTTTTGAGAACCGAGAAATATGTACCCTGCATTACGTTTTCTTACAGATTTTGTTTTCACAAATTCACAAAAGGCTGCCAGGTACATTTGTGACCATTTCGAATACATTACTGGGGGCACATTTTCTTATACGTGCCATTTCTCGTAAATCTACGTCTTGCTGACGAACATCCATGAGAGAAGCCGGTCAGCTTGTCGTTGTGCATAATATATATCTGCTTTATTTTGACTAACCCAACCGATACTGTTTTCAAAAGCTAACTGGAAGAGTAAAGCCATAGTGTCCACATGATTTTACCATGGCATCACACCGCTCTTTGTTTTGGGCTTAGTTTTACCAGATTTCTGGAACTGTCCTTCACCAGACTCAAACCCCGCTCTACTCTGCTTCCCAAGTCTGGCACCGTTCACGGTGAGCTACCAAGCAAACAAGTGACACCAGTACCCGTATCGCCTTGTAGCATTCATTTTACACACAAAATGCAGCCATTATGTACCCCAAGGCACATAATTCTCGGTTCTCATAAATGTATCTCTGGGCACATTTTCCCAATAAGCCTGTTTTGGCTTTTGTTCCCTTTTCACATTAATGATATTAACAGCGACATATTATCACTGAATAAAGCATAATTTGGTCCAGTTATTTGCACAACACCAAATACATTCCACAAAACAACCTTACAGTGTCTGTGATTTGTAATCGAATATGTTTGCCTCATCTGTCTATTTCCATATGGACAACTTTCATGGTGTGCTCAGTTTGCTCAGTAGCTTTACAGTGTGGTCACAGTGCACTTTTGTCTTACGTCTGCTTTTGAAACACTATTGGTTGTGTGTAGGGAAGGGTTTAGGTCTGTGGTTCGCTGGTCTAGGTGATCTGTACGCCTTCTCGTGAATGTGTACATCTGAAACATGCTAAGAGACATGCCCGGAGCAACACATTTTACATTTCACAAAAATGTAAACATAGGCATGTATTTCCAATGAGCCAGAGCTGAATGAATTATTGGTCAATCAATTTGTGCTACTGATTTTCATCAAATCATCATAAAATCCATCACTGTTTAAAAAATGTTAGGCATAACAGCTGTTTTCAATATTACTGATAATAAATATTACAATGGAAATTCAATCATTTTTGTTATGAGAATAATTAACATTCACATTATTATAAATTGTATTATAAATTGTAATAATATTTCATAATATTGCTTTTATACTGTATTTTTGATCATATAAATGCATTCTTAGTGAGAATAAAATATTGTTCTCAAAAACATAAAAAAATTTTACCAAACAAATGTTATAACATACGGAAGCGTAGAGCTGCCACCCAGGTAAAAAAAAATCTGAGCTTTATCACGTTTGTACAATATACTTTTCACGTTCTTACAATATAATTATCA
>CAIGQV010016735.1:28642189-28668430 GCA_903798115.1 Danio jaintianensis
AATAAATAAATAAATAAATAAATAAATAAATAAATAAATAAATAAATTTTGAATAAGAGAAATGTTTCACTATTTAGTATCATTAATATTTAACACACAACAGAAAAGAAGTGCTTGAATCAAATTCTAAATTAAACTAAAACTAAATGTACATTTTTCAAAAATAAATGGTATATCTAAGTGTGGCAATATCATAATAACAGTTCCAGAGTTATCTTTAAAACTCAGTTATGTTTACCATACAAAATCAAAAACTGTAATAACACTGCTTTTTCATTACATACTTATCTTATTCTTTGTATACTGTCAACTTAAAAAAAAAAAAAAAAGGATAATGACCCCTGTGTTCAATTATTGCATCCAGTTGTGAGACTAAAGAGAAAGACATAAGAGAAAATCCATACAGGAGAAGAGAACAGCTGACTCAACCTCCAGGCCCAAAACCAACCTGCTTAGTCTGGTAATAAATTGACTTTAAAAGAGGAGCTCTCATAGCAAACAAATTTTAGGGTCTTCATATCACATTAAGAATGAATCCAGCTAAATCTCATCAAAGCAGCGGGTCCCGCTGCCAGGGGACTTCAGCTAATGGCTGGAAGTTAGAAGAGCTGCAGTCAATTGACCCGGGGCCAAATCACTTGACCTCAGGTCCTCCACGCTCGCTGTCATGTAAGAGACCACTCAAATGGTGCCGTGCACATGCAATACATTTATATAGACTCACTCACACTCTGACGTGGTACATGACAGAAAACACAGAGACATGAGAAAGTGGCCAAAACCCCAAAAAAGTGATGCATTAAAGTAAGGGAGCACTAGGACTAAAACTAAAACTCAGCAACTCATGAAAACATCAGCTCATTTAGCAGTTTTTAAAGCCACTTACAAACTTAAAAACAGAAAGTGGAATTTAGATGTATTTCCACAGATTGTTCACTTTCTAATATTTGTATTTCAAATAAAATAATCAGGTAACACTTTATTTAAAGGTGTTTTATGCAACCCAGGCTCATTCTGATAACATACCCCTATATACATTTCTGGAGAGCACCAAATACGTCCCAATAGGTACGTTTTTTTTGCAGTTTTTGTTTTTGCAATCCACCAGAGGCCGCTGTGTACGCTTTTTGCGATCTCAAATTTCTCTCGCAGTGCCATTCGAGCCTGCTCTTCTCACAAAAATCCACCAGAGGCCGCTGTTGACTGACTGACTGACCAATCGACTAACCCATCCTCCTCCTTCCCAAACCCAACCAATAGTGTTTTTAAAGGCACCAATTGACCCACCCACACAGTTCCCTAAACCCAACCGACAGTTTTTTCAAAAGCAATCCAGAAAAAGAAAAGACCTAGTGGAAGCCTGATTTTTACCACATTTTCAGATTTTACCACATTTTCACCCTGTTATTTACTTGTTTATTTAATTTTTTGGCTTTTGTTTTTGTCTTACCTGCTTTCTGGAACTGGACTCAACCCCGTCATCGGGGTTAACTCCGCTCCACATCACAAGTACACTGAACAAACTGGTAACAGCGGAAAAGCCGTCCACACAGAGGTAAACGGTCAGCTGGTAAGCGCGAAAAGGAACGGTGTCATACCGCCCCGTAGCGTTCGCTTTGAAGATGAAATGCAGCCATACATACCTCTGGCTACATAATTCGCTATCTCCTGAAATGTATATAGGGCTAAGTTTTCAGAATGAGCCTATGCTGGCTTTATGTATTACATATGCTTAATATAATGGTCACACTTCATTTTAATGTACAATTTATGCTATTAACAAACCATTAACAAAGCTAGACTTTCAGCTCAATAAACTAAAAATTAGCTGCTTTTTAATAGTTAGTAAGGTAGTAGTTGGGTTTGGGTATTGGGTAGGATTAGGGATGCAAAATAAGATATCTTAAGGTAATAAGCCAGTAGTAAATGATGTACAGATATACTGTAATAATTACAATTAATTATGCACAATTACATGCAACTAACTCTAGACCTAACCCTAGTGCTGACCCTAACTAGTAGGTACGTGTAATTAATTCATTTTACTCAGTAGTGAAATGAATAGTTACACTGTAACAAGGACACCTTGAAATAAAGTGTAACCAAATGCTGTATATAGAAACATGACATTTTGGAAAAATGAAACTGTATCTTCAATCTAAAACTGCCTAGTAGGTCAACAAGTCACCATCACTGAATGAGTCATTGATTCATTTGTTTATTAATTAAAATAAATAAATAAATACATTTTTAAAAATTATAAAGTGTCATAAATGTTCAGCTTCGACTTTTTTTAGGAGCAAATGCACTCGGTATTGACAATATTGTGTCTACAATATAGGTTATGTCATTTAATAATAGCTCAAACTGTATTTTTAATGTATTACTTTTTATTAATTAATTAATTATATACCATTGGATAATGTAGAATAGCCTAGTGATGATATTTAAAAAAAGAGCATACATGGATGACCAAACCTGTTCAGTTTAAAGCAGTGTTTCTCAACCACGTTCCTAGAGGACCACCAGCACCGCACATTTACTGTGTCTCCTTAACCAAACACCTGATTCAGATCAACAGCTCATTAGCAGAGACTGAAAAACCTGGAATGGGTGTGACAGACAAAGGAGACCAAACATGCAGTGCTGGTGGTCCTCCAGGGACATGGTTGAGGAACACTGCTTTAAAGGGAAAGTTCACGCAAAAAAAAATTAAATTAGGTCATCATTCGCAGATATTTGAATTTCGTTCTTCTAATGAACAAAAGAGAGGATATTTACCAGTAACACCAGAGAGGTATACCAGTAACTATTTTGACATATATTTTTTACTACTATGGAAGTCAATGGCTACCGGTTTTCTAACTTCTTTTGTGTTCAGTGGAAAAAAAGAAAATCATAAAGGGTTTGATCAACATGAAGGAGACTAAATAGTGAGTAATTCTTTTTTGGGGGGGTGCACTAATCCATTTAAAACTTGACAGATGGCCTCCTTATTTAACATTTTAATTTTTAACAGCAGGCAAATACTCAGCCTCATACATTTTCAGTTGTTAAAATAACTATAAGAAATAATAACTATTAACTATTAAGAAAACCACATCCTTTGATTTGATTGGTCATCTCAAACATTTAAACAAGCACTGTTAGTGAGTCTGAGGACGATAGATTCATTTCTTGCAGTCCTCTGGATAAACAGAATTACAAATAAATGTTATATATTCTATATTTGCTGCTATCTGATGGTGGTGTTTTTTTCATGCAATAACTGCAAGCACAGGTCACATGATAGCACAGGAAGTGGAATTAATACCATGTAGCAAGATTCATATTAAAGCAATATGAGAATGGTGTAATTAATGCAGCGTTGCAGGAGTCAAGCATCAGGGTAAGATTATTACAGCACAGGCCGTCACTAAATCACAGAAAACTGAACTGAATGCAGATATTTCAGTGATTTAAACTAACTGCAAGCACACTTCATACTAGCTGTCTTTAACTACAATTATAAATAATATAATGTCAAATAATGACATGACCAAAATAGTTATTGTGCATTTGTATTTAAAGGTATCTGTAAAAGTAACACTTACAGTTTGTTCTATTTGACATTTGTTTACTTTATACCGAAAGCATTTATATCAGTTATATCATATTATCATTATAGATAATAGTAAATCATTATCATCGACAAAACAGAACAGATTGTATTTTACATTAACAAACATAACTTTTGCTATTTTTTGGTTAAAGCATGGTCTAGTATTACCTAATGGGGCCTTACTGGAAAGTGTTCCTATGATTTTTTTGCATTTTGTGGGAAATAAAACATGAAAAAGCATTTTGATTACTGATCAAAGCTAAAGTCATTTTAAAAATACCATATGACTCACAGATTTACAGTTCAAGATTACAGTACAGTCTGCTGCCCTCTAGTGGAACATGTCAATGTCAAAAATAACTGACTGGTACTCTGACTGATCAAGAATTTACTCGTGACACTTTAGAGATTTATTGTGAGCCTTCATTAAGTTAAATATGTCCAGATTTGTTGTGTAAATACAATAAAAATTCCTTCCCAACACCAACATCAGACATCAGAAAAATGCCAAACAACGTAGAGATTAAGCAAAAGTCTCTAAGTGCTGTCTGAAATTCTCTTCTAAATTGAGCATTTTTCTTGTGTAGGTTCAACAATTTCATGTTTATGGAAAACAATAGGTTCTTTCTATTGCCTTTAAGGTGAAATAACTGAACATAAACATCGGACGTTGAGAATAATGCTCATTTTAGAAGGCAATTTCAGATGGCACTTAGAAGTTTTTGCATCCGAAGTCTTCACTTGTCTTTTTTTTATTATAGTAAACAATGGTAGAGAAATGTAGACAAACCTAGAGCTGAGTGCAGTTTTCGAAGCTGTAAATGTTGCATAATGCTTTTAATACTACATTAAACCTAGGTGGTAAAACTACAGTCTTATGAATGATCACCAGTGTTTAATTAACATAATGTATTTGCTTCTCAGCACAGAAGAAAGTGCTGTCTTGAGTCTCGAAGTCTGTCTTGAGTCTGTCTTGAGAACTCTTCCAGGCCTCAAGAATAAAGACTTTCACAATCAAACAAACATAATTCTGTTGCACTACTACACTTGATTTTGATTTTATTGTAAAAAACAAGAAAACATGTTAAATGAGAATCTGAAATATTTTATGGCATACTTCAAAAAATAAAGATGATTTAGTATTCAAAAATGTTTTATTTTGAATATTTCTTTAAATAAATTGGTCTTACACTTCATATTTTCAGATTTTTCATAGTATATGTATTAATTCCAGTACTTTACCATAAACCGACATATCAACCATTTGGTAGAGATTGATATTTTGGAAATTATGGGATGTGTTGAAAGTGTGATAACTAGCGACATTAGGAGTTAAGAAATGCAATCCAATTTTTTTTTTTCTTGGTGGGCCAGTTAAGTGAGCTTTTCCTTAACAAAAAACGAAAACAAGATTATTTTGCTTACCCCATTGGCAGATTATTATGCTTGTTTAAAGGAAAAACAAGGCAATATTTTTTGCTTGTCTAGAACATGTTTTTTGATTGTATTCAATTTGTCAATTTTTTTTCAAATGTATATTGTCAGATTCCTTAGAATCAATCTAAATCTGTTAAAATCAAATACTATTCGATTTAATGAAAAAAAAGATATGAATATGGTATAAATATATCTACTGTAGCTGTAGAAAAAGCCAGATCTAATTACTTAAATTATATGAGATTGGTTTACTTAATATTGGCAGGCAAAATTGATGCAGCTCCATACTACACACAATAGATGAATTAATAAGAAACATTTCAAACGCATTGGATTTATTGATATTATTACATAAATCTTGTTCATATTTGTTTCATTTATGTTTAACTAACAAATATCAATCACAAAGTTTATTAGTTCACTTATCTTAAATATATGTATTAAAAATGGATGAAAATCATTTTTTGCCATCAATCATGCCACAAACTCTATCCTACATGTTTGCACGCTCCCTTGATCTCTTGCATATGTGATTGTGATACTGATGCGTGCATTTATTTAAAGTCCCGGGAATAATATTTCAACATTTTACTAAACGGAAATACACAACTTTAATTTATAACACAAATACACTTCAAAATATCAATTATAAATTTATATACAAGCAATGCAATAGCACTCTGTGAACGCATCTGATGATCATTTGATAAAGTTTGTCTGCTTTCTAGACTTTACATAACATTACAGTTATTTGAAGGCTAGACTGAGTCTCTCCAGCACATCCAGTGGAATCTTTTGGCAGCATTGGCAGCCTGCTCCTCCAAACACCATGAAATGTTTTTTTTATTGTACTATATAGATATTTAGAATTAATTATTTTATATTTTACAAAACTATGAACAACAGCCTAAAAACAAATATTTTTTAGGGATGCACATCATTTTTGGCTGGCTAAAATTATCGGCTGAAAATGGCTTTCTTTTGGTTTTCAAGCTGAAAATGAACAACTCTTTATCCTGTATGTGAGCTCCCTTATCTATTTTTTTGATACAGCAAATTCCACAAATCTATTTAAACTTAATAATTAAATGCAAAATAATTTTAATCACTGCAAAAAGGTCAACTTTTTGAGAAAAAGAAACAATTTAAGTTACAAGTAACTTAAATTACAAAGCTTTTGTTTTGGTTTTCAGCCCAGTACATCCAAGTACATTTTCACTTCGATGCATGCCTAATATTTCCATACTTTGATTTACTTACACCATACATTTCCAGATCTGGCAATGACTCAAATTAAATTGCATACTTTTCCATATTTTTCCAAACTGCATATGAACCCAGCATAGGCTGGCATTATGTAAATTCATTACAAACCTTCATAGAGTCAATTTTTTTGGAAGACAATAACTGCATTTATTGAGCACTTTGATCTTTGAAACTTCTCAGAGCTACAGTTAATCACACATTACATTATTATTGTATATATATATATATATATATATATATATATATAACTTTACTCACATTATACCCTGCTTTCAAAAGACCTTTGGGATAAAGTCTTAGAAAGGCACAAGTTAGGAGAAGGCTACAAAACATTTTAAAGGCTGGAAAAGTTAATTGGAATGTGATTTGATTTCAGGGTGTATGAGAAATAAAGTAATTATTTCAAAGGGGAATGATGATTTTGTATAGGCATTTTTTTTTAGCACAATAGGGGCATTTCAAACTAAAACCTAAAATAAATGACTTTGGTTGGTTAATTGGTTCACATGTCTGTCAAATGTTCTCTTGTTGTCACAGCTGAGCTGATAGCTGACATTCCATTTAAAATCCATATAAATAAAATCTTGACAAGCATTTTATCATTCAACAAAATCTGCTGCTGATTAGAATTACTCCACGATCGGTAGTAATTGAAAATAAAATCCTGTTGCCTATTGTAAGGTCGATGGCAGGCTTCGTCATGCCTGGAAATCCTAACAGTCATTAGTGTGCCGTAATCAGAGCTAATCATGCAACAATGATGCCTGCCCAGAACAGAGGGGATTCCTATCAATTAGGCGACCCACCGAGGCCCCTGCTGCATCATGAAGGGCCATGCTAACGCACCCTCATTAACTGATTATCACAGTAGAGAGATTCACAAATTCACACTCATCGAACTGGGATCTTTCCATCTCACTGTTTCACTGACCAGACTGAAACAACATATTGTAACACAGGGGTAAACATGCTTAGAAAAGGAGTAAAATGTATGATCCTGCTCTATGCGCAAACAAAATGTGCGTATTGTGTCAGAACCCTTACAGGGAACATGGTAATGCTAAAGTTGCATTTACTGGAGAGCAATTCCTGCATTATGGATGTGACATTTGCAGCAAAAACTGAAAACATAAATTCACATAGAAAGTATATGTTAACAATATATTGAAACGTCTGTTTATATTTTCCAAAACAATTAACCACAGAGTTACGGTATCATTAAAAATAACAATCTGTAAACTATTTTTCATATTTTAAAAAGTTTGCGATTTTACAGTATACAACATACTTTGTAGAAATTCTGTGAATTAAACTGCACAAGCCAAAATAAATAATGCTAATCAAAAGGATAAGAGTCGGCTCTCTATAGAACAAAAATGATTGCTTTTATTTTGCTTTGCATTTTTGCATTTATGAGGAAAAATCTTCATTATGGATGTGACACCTTGCTGTTACGGATGTGAAATTGGCACTTGTGTGACTTTGGTAAATCAAATATAACTGTTTGAAAACACTGACAGAGACATTTTTGAGCATTTTTACAATACTGTAAAATACAAGCCTACACAAAAAAAAAAAACTTGCAAAGGGTTTCGCTATTTTGGTAAAAACATTTTTTTTTTTCATGGCAAGGTTGACATTTGCATGGAATTGCTCTGGAGTCTTTAAAAGCATCACAATTTGTTTAAGTATTGGCTAAGTATTGTTTTAAGTATTAAGTTGTTTTTTTTGTGTGGAGAAATAAGACATTTGTTAACATACTGTTTCATTTATTATTAATGTGAAAAGGAGCTCAGACACTGATAAAATGTTCGTGGTCGGTATGTCTCTTGTACTTACCATGTTATTTGATTAAAAATACAGTCAACATGATGATTTTGAAACATCTGAATTTATTTGAAAATGTTCTTTATAAAGCTGAATTTCCAGCATCCATTACTCCCCAGGGTCCTTCTGAAAGCATTAAAATATGTTCATTTGCTGCTCAAGAAACATTTCAGTAACACTTTAGTTTATGCAACAATTCACAATATTAACTGCTGAATCATTTCCTGCCATTATTAAGATATTAACTGATTATTAGTACTTATAAAGTATGATCTTATTGTACATCTCTAATCCTACCCAATACCTAAACTCAACTTCTACCTTACTAACTACTAATAAGTAGCTAATTAGTATTTTATTGAGCTAATAGTCTTAGTTAATGGCTTGTTTGGTGTGACAAACATTTATCATTATTGATAGTGCTGAAAATGGTTGTGTTGTTACAGGTACATTTTTTACATTTTATTTCAAGGTGTCCTTGTTACAGTGTAATTAATCATTTAACATTAATTTATTACATGTACTAACTACATGGTTATGGTTAGAATGCGGGTTATGATTAGTTGCATGCAATTATGCATAATTAATTGTAAGTAAGTACACAAAACATGTGTAACAGGGACATCTTAAAATAAAGTGCTCCCCAAATCTCTTATAAGGTTAAAATGTCTTTAAATGTCACTTATGATTAATTTAATGCATCCTTTCTAAATAAGAATTTTATTTCTTTACAAACATTAATATCTTAAAATCCCTGAATTCATTTTGGGATCTCTCGAATGCAGTGTGTAAAATCATTTCACCATTTCGTGTGAAATTAGAGGACGTGTATAATTGCTGCAGAAACATCTGAGATTCAGGAGACTGGAACAAAAGAGATGATTTGCTCCCTGTTCAATCTCATCATTGTGTGATTCAATAAAAAAAATGTTGTTTGTGATTTCCTATTCCTCTATCTTGAGATTTATCATTATTAAACTGCTGCAAACAAACACACACGCAAGTGCCAAATAAGCAGCAAAAGCACACAAAGAGACATCCAGCGTGGCCATCTCCAGCATGTGCAATCCCTCACGCAGCTCAGGCCCGTGCGATAGCTCTTTCGTGAATCACTGATCCCATGTGTTCCAGTGGCCCGGCACCGCTGGTCCCTCTGCCAGTAGATACAGGCTATTTAAATGCTCCATTGGAGAGAGATTAAAGTTTATGCAAGGTCACTGGGGATGTGATAATTATAATCACAGGTTTTTGGCTCTGCAATGACAGCCATTTGTTATTTTCACTTGAGTAATTCCCGCAGCCCAAGGATGTTGACAAGCGTGCACTGATTTAGTGGCCTGCAGTCCCCTCTTCCCTCCGGAGCCCCCCTATACACGCCGCCCACCCCTCTGAAAGCAGCCAGAGCTCAACCAGACCAAAGCCAGAGACTGACACTCCCTGTGGGACCGAGGCAGCGTTCAGCCCCCCTGCCCCACGCTGGAACAGAACATGGGTACAATTGTTTCACTGGAGACTATGGGGTGGAAGAGACCTTTTGTAGGGTACGATGTGTGGACATATATTTTTTTTTCTTTGAGTTTCTCGGCAATAGAAGCACAAGCAGCACCAATATTTGCACTTGTTTTAAGAGATTAATTCTTAAGTAATTATTTTCAAGCAAGCTAAAATAAGATACTGGTGTTCTCTGAGGCAATAATAACTATTTTAATATTTATTGACATTTTTGGTGTGTGTATGACTTAAACAGACCCTTATATAAATATCACCAATCTTACATTTTGGTGTTTGCCTCAAATCAAGGGTTTCTAAGCAATTAAAATATAATGTTCAAAAAAAACTTTTTTATTAATTGATTTTTTTAAAAGTCAACTCACATTTATTTATTCATTCATTCATTCATTCATTTATATGTAAGTTGCATGGGTATATTTATAAGAATAACCAAGAATACACTGTATGAGTTCAAATTATCAATTTTTCTTTTATGCCAAAAATTATTTGAATATTAAGTAAAGATCCCTGTTCCATGAAATTTCCTACCGTAAATATATAAAAAGTTAGCTAAGGACGTAATTTGGAGCTTTAAAAGTTTTTCTTTTTGAAATTTTCTTTTTGGTTCTTTTTGGTTTTTCTTTTTGAAATTTTCTTTTTGGTTTTGTGGTTACAGTAGCACTTTGCACAGTTCAACATGTTTCATAGCAGCTTCACTGCTTTCAATTAATAACTGACGTAAACTTTATAACATACAAGATAAATTCAAATTCTGCTGTAAAGCAGCACTAAAAAGACAGCAAGGTGTTATTTAATGTTGATTCCATTAAGTGCTAAAACAGTGGGTTTCAGTCGGCAAATCAATCGTATTATTTAGTAGTGGGTCTTTTAAATTAACTAAGAAATTAAAAACACAGGCTACCATATACTGTAGTCTCCTCCATGGGGCCTATTACAGAAAGATGCAAAAGAACTTTAAAAACGTATCCTATTTGTTTGTCAACCATGGTAATTTCAGTTAAGATGACTTTTAGGAAAAAAGCTATTATGATAAGTGTGTTGTTTTATCTTAACTCCTAAGATAAACCTCCTAACTTAACAAAAAAAAAAAAAAAAGTTCACTTTATGGCATCACCACAAGCAGTCCTAACTTCAAAATTATTCGAAAGCAAATGGAAAAAAAATGTTTTAAATGTCCTGTCAACATTGGCATTATATTTATTGATTATCAAAAATTTAGAACCAAGATGGTTAATGGTGTAACGTTGTTTTATATTTTTACTATTGCCGGACAATGCAGACACATTCCATCTCTCTTGGCCATCATGAGTACACAAAGGTCAGAACTTACCACTTGGTAACTTGCCTGTTGGTTTTGTTTATCCATTTTGTTTGGGCTAACTGATTAGCAGCTTGAGCAGTGTTGGTTGCTTGGTAACAGACCTGAGAGTGGATTGTTGAACTTTGACACAATTTAAGATTCCCTAACTAGAGATATGATTTTGTAAGATTTGCTTCTGTAATACAAATTTGTGAAAAATCCATTTTAAATTTATCTTAAGTTAAAGACACAATAGGTATTTTTTCATGAAAATATTCAAATTCCACTAGAACAGTGTTATATATTTTCATTTAATGTAATTATTATTTTTATTTTTATTTTCATATATTTCATTATTTTATTTCTTCAGTGGTCGGACCTCGCTTCAACCATTTTCAGCCTTACTTGGCTTCATAATTTCCACATTATGAAGATGACAACTCCCATGATTCCACACTCAGTCATGGCATCATCACACTGTGCCTTTGTTTGTATGGAATATTCACTACTAGTGGTGAAAATTACATATTGTGTCCTTTACAGTAATATACGACCCAGCATACAGTCAGGCCGGACAAAGTACGCCACACTGGCAAAAGAATGGCCAGTTTCAAGGTCTGAGACTTACTCTCAGTCTAACTGCAGAGTCACTGTAGAAAATTTCCCAGTCAACAAATGGAGTACAACCTATTTGCCACCCTGCAGAAAAAAAAGCATGAGAGAGTGAAAGAAAAAAAAAAGAAGAAAAAAAACCCACTCATTAAGCATTCCGCTCCAATGGCCTTAATCCCAATTGGATTTGTGAGAAATCTGAAGGCAATGCAATTGTGCAATTTGCACACAAAGTGGTCTGAATTGATCTAAAATAAACCCTCAACTTTAAATGTGCAAAAAAGACTAGCAGATAATTACATCATTTAGGAAATTGATCGGCCAGGAGTCAATGCACGAGCTTTCGGAAACTGAAGATAAATGGCAACAGTGGCCATTTTAAAGGAGCCATTGACGTTGACGATGACCAAAAAGAGATTAAATATTTCAAACGGCACAGGAAAGGTGAGGACGAAAATCAAAGCGCTTCAGGGGGACAATGGAAGACAGAATTAGGGCCAACAAAAGATTTCATTAAGCCAAACAAGGCTTAACTACAAAATCAATATGTCATAATTAAAGCTAGAGCCATGCCTTTAGAGCAAAGAAAAAGAAGACTTAAAAGGGACTTATTTGGCCTAAATGATGGTCAGGGTTATTAAGATCAGACGATAAAAGTATTTCCTGCACAAAAGACACTACTTAATACATACTATATATTTTCTTTCCAGCCCCTTTGAGGCTGGGCCTTCCTTTCAGACCATCTCAAAGAAATTGCAGCAGATCTATCTGCAAGAGCCAACCAAGCAAAGGATTAAAACAAGCCCCTCGTACTTGAGACAATATAGCAGGGCGACGATTTTAATTACCCGTCAATAACTAATATGTTCTGTTATGAGAGTGCAAATCCAAATGTTTTCTGATATAAATGTGTAAAATGTCATGCCACCATGCTATGTTGTTCAGTTTAAAGGAACACTCCGTTTTTTTTGTGACAGTTGAGTTTTGAAACAGTTGCGTTTTACTGTTTTCAATCCATTCAGCCGATCTCCAGGTATGGAGGGAGAAAGTTTATCTTAGTTTAGCACAGATCATTGAATCAGATTAAACCATTAGCATTTTGTTCAAAAATACTAAACAGTATAGACCATTTTCCTATATACTGTAAGCTTGACACTTCTGTAGTTACATACAGGTAGTGTTCCTTTAATAATCTGGTTCCTCTTCAATTTCACTCCTGTTTAAAAGTTTGGGGTCATTCAAGATGTATAAAAAGCACAACAGCTATTAAGATAATAACGAGAATCCACAGATTTCTTCAAATTACTGATTTTTGTTTACTTATGTAAATGTGTCAATTTAGATTTGTTCAGTTTGACTAATATGCAAATGTTTGTATGATTTATTTACAATACAATTTTATAAAGTAATATTTTGTCTTTTAGTAGATATATCTTATCTACTTTCTTTGTTTACCAAACAAATAGATCTAGTAGGACTTGCATTGTAAATCTTAAATAAAAGTTAAAAAGTTATGTTTTTGGGCGTCACAGTGGCCTCGATCGCCTCACAGCAAGAAGGTCGCTGGTTCGAGCCTCAGCTGTGTCAGTTGGCATTTCTGTGTGGAGTTTGCATGTTTTCCCTGTGTTTGCGTGGGTTTCCTCCGGGTGCTCCCAGAAAGTCCAAAAGATGTGTGTTATACATTAGGTGAATTGGGTAAGCTAAAATTTTCCGTAGTGTATGACTGTGAATGAGTGTGTATGAGTGTTTCCCAGTGATGGGTTGCAGCTGGAAGGGCATCCGCTGCGTAAAACATATGCTGGATAAGTTGGTGGTTCATTCTGCTGTGGCGACCCCAGATAAATAAAGGAACTAAGCAGAAAAGAAAATGAAGTTATGTTTTTTTTTCATGTTTAAGTTTTTAGTTACTATGCTCCCCAAATCATTCCGCATAAATCTGCTGATTTTTTTTTTTTTTTACAGAATTCTGTGCTGAAATAGCAACAGATGTCTACAGATTCTGTATGGCGCTACTTATAAGTGTGGTACTCTATTAATATTTTACTGTAATTTGGATGACATAATTAGCTGTCACAAAAAAATAAAGACTATAGAAACATACTATAGAAAAGCCATTTTGGGTTCCATTTTAATCATCTAAAGAATAATCGTTTTACCTTCTGAAGAATCTACATGGAGATTTTAAAGGCTCTTCACGCATTCTATATTCTCTATATGATTTTTCACCTGTTTTATCATCTGTCAGGCAGAATCACATCAAAATATAAGTTCACCTCTGCTCAACAAGCCACATGCTTCAAGGAATCATTTATGTCTTTGACTCTCTGGCTGTTTGACTGATAACAGTGCAGGATAAATTGCACACTTAACTTTGAAACTAAAGTTAGGAGGTTGTTCAATTCACTACCCCTAAACATGAGCAAAAGTAATAGCGATGCTTGCCTTAGCGATAACTAAACACTCATATCAGCATTTGAGATAGTCTGGATTCAAATTCAATTGCATTCTGGGTAATATCCACAGCGCTCAAGGCAGGGCTGAGCAGAACGCCATCACTTTAAGCAGCTTTCAAAGAAACCCACACGTTCTGTCACTCTGAAGTCATTAGCCGCAAATGGCGTTTCACAAGCACACCCCTGATCAGTCTCCGTGATGACTGCTTTTTAGGGCTCATCTGTGTAGAAAAAGGTCATAATTTGAGTGGATCCATTCGAGGTGCGCTGCGCTGCGCTCGAGGGGGGTTTAATACATTACACTTGAATGGGAGTACAGAATACCTGCGCACACATCTGACAAATGAACATTTGTTCTGCTTCATCTGAATTTTATGAATACAGCTCCACGATCCATCAGAAAGCCTTTGTTAGTCTCTTCCCAGTTCTCATCTTTTGGCCTGTTCATTAATCTATATTTGTGGGAGTATCGCAGGTTGTACAGTTTCCCCTGGAATGACCCATTTTGCTCCGTTATTAAATGCATTTCTCGTAGGGATGTGCGGAGGAGATACAGCCAGCGTGTATGGATATTTCAGATGGCTTTAATGTTTGACAAGGTTGTCATTCGGGTCGCTGTGAGGTCACGCGAAAAACCCTTAGGCTACGAGAATGGTCAATACGCTAGTCTGTCTATACAATCAGTCTTTTATCTTTCCATTTCCATTAATTAGCTGTTATCAATTAATAGACTTGTAAATCTGAAAAACCTTTAACAAAAAAATCAATTTTTAGAGTTTGACCTAAAGCTATTGTGTCTGTTTCTTTTGTTTTCAGAAAGCTTCTCTATAAAAATCAATACAATTAATAGTGGAACTAAGGCTGAAGGATTTCACACTTCATAATTTCATATTATAGACTGTTTTTGATTAGTTCAGCTTGAAGGTGGGTAATCTGAAAGTAATAAAATAAGTGGGACGAATTTCAGTTGTGATTAGTTTTCTTTAAAAAAAACAAAAATAAATAATAATAATAATAATAATAACAATTTATATATATATATATATATATATATATATATTCATTATTATCTTCCTATTACAGTTTATGATGAATATAAGGTCGCACTTGGCTTTAAGGTATAATTCTTGCTATTAACAAATAATTAACTATGACTTTTAGTAATTATATAGTTTAGTTTTATTATTAATAGTTATTAAGGTAGTAGTTAGGTTTAGAAATCGGGTAGGACTAGTAATGTAGAATAAGATCATGTAGTGATCTTGTACAAATAAACAGCCAATACCTTAATAATAGGCAGGTAATAAGCCACTAGTTATTAGTGAGAGAAAAGCGTTACCGAATATAAAGTTGATTTTTAGTAATTTAACTAGATAATATACAAAAAAATGTTATATATTAACCATAGAAATAAAATAAAATAGTTTTTAAGAAAATATCATACTGAATGTTGATGAGCCACAGCACATTATCTCTAAACTAAATTCCTAGAACAAATTCATATTTGCTTAAACATTGCTTCAAATGCCCACTGAAAGGTTAAAACTGCTGACAATATGTTTCTGTCTCTATCGTGAGTTTGTGATTGAGTACATTTTTAAGACTGAATACTTCCCGTAGGTGTATCTCTAATGAACACGCAACAACTTAGGATTCAATTATGGAATTATACATGTATTCAATGTAAAGTGGTGAATTAATCTGAAGTGGGTCAGGAAAAAGGGCTTTCATTAGCGCTGTGGCTGATGGCAACTGAGAGGACATATGAGGGGGTATATCTGCCCATAAATAACAAACCAGCCCACTCTGCTGATAAGAGGAGCTGGTCGCCAGCTGCGTGATGATAGTGGACCTCCACTGCATCTATCTAATTTTCAGGGGTCAGCTTTCCCTTGCTGCCCACACGCCGCAGAAATACAGAAATTAATAGTACTCCTACCACCCTGTCATTACTGCCACTGATCTCCACTCGCTCCTTAAGACACACGGCTGAATACTGTGCTTTTTAAAAACTATTGCTGTAAGGAATCCACAGTGATTCTTATATGCAAATGAAAAGAAAATATTGTTAGAGGTGGGAAATGGAGAGTTACCTTATTGTTTTTGCAAACGTATAGTTAGATGTCTTCAAGTTAAGTGCCTTCTAGCTGATGTAAAAAAAACAGCTATGTGTTGAGTGTGAATTATAAAGCGGTTTTGAATTTCCCAAATTTTCATTTACACATTTGGTAGACACTTTGGAGCATGACTTATGGTCTATTCAAGTTACTCATTTAACAATGTATGCGTTTCTTTGGACCAAACCCATGATTGCTGCCACTCAAAAAATGACATTTGCTGTGTGTTCAAACTACTTATATAAAATAAGCTAAAACAACACAATTCTTGAGCTTTTTTGGGACAACTTAGTGCTCTTCCAGCCAAGCTACAATTATATAGAATTTTTACGTTGATGAAAGAGCACAATGCAATAAGTCATGGGTTATTATTATGGTTTTTTGTGAACGTTGCTATGGGTGTTTTTATTTATTACAATAAAAGGGAACATTTTTCAAATATGAAAGCTTATGTACAATAATATACAGAAATAATGCAGTCTACTTATTATAGTGTTCATTTCTCAGTTTAGAGTTCTAACTAGTAATACAGCAAAATGTTAGTCAGGTCAAGCCAATTAATTAGTCAGTGTTTCATCATTTTGACATGCCTGACCATTGTGCTCACTTGGGATAAATAAATGATCTCTCCATTATGACGATTTCCATCCTGGATCCAATCCAAATCCCATCCAATTCCTGAGGTAATATTTTATAAAACTACTAATTGTGAAATTGAAGAGTTCAGATGCAAAAACCTCTCAAAAAGTGCAATCTGATATTTTCTTCTAAAATAAGAATGTTTCTCAGGTTCCAGTGTGTAGGTTTAACTTTTATGGCTAAAACAGGTTATTTTCTTTGCCTTTAACGTTAAATAACTAACCATAAACATAGGAGGCTGAGAAAAATGTTCATTCAAAAAGAAATTTTCAGATGGCGAAGGAAAGATTGAGACAAATAAACACATTTGTACAGGAGTGATGTATTATCAGTGCCTCTTTCCTAAGAACATGGTTGCAAGTAACCAACATACATATACATAGTGATTCTGTGTTTCCTAGACCTATGCTTCCACATACATATGCAAACAGCATTACAAATAAGACCATTTTGTGGTCACAACGAGCTCTCGACCTGTGATTAGAACCATATTTCTTCCTAGTACATGTACAACATATGGACTTAAACTGATCATGAGGATGCAGTACAATCTATATAGTACAATCTATATCTTACATTCAATGCATATAAAAAAAATTGGTTAACATTTTAGTTTGTCACAATTCACACTATTAACTACTGGCTATTACCTACCTATTATTAAGATATTAGCTGTGTTTTAGTATTTATATAATATGACCTCATTCTACATTCCTAATCCTACACTGTAAAAAATATCTGTTAATTAAGTTTCCGTATTTTGTGTTTTCCGTCTATTTACGGTTGCGAATTTCATAATGGAACCTTGATCTCTGCTCTGTCTACTTTTTATGTTGAAAATTCAACTCTACAGTTTAACAAAGTGACTTTCATTGACATTTTAGTAGTTTGAAATAATATAATGTATAAGAAATAGTATATAAATTAATGAATCTGTATGAATCTAAAAATGAATCCGCTTATTACAAGGTTTTTGCAGCATAAAATACAACACCAACCCAGACAATATATCACTTTAAACTATTAATAATGTTCATAAAAGTCACTTTTTCCAACTTTTTAAAGTTAAAATTTGTCCGAAGAAAGATCAAGGTCTCATAATGTGAAAAATATAACAGGAAATGCTATGAATTTTTTTTTTGCTCTGTTAAGCCCAGAACACACCAAGCTGACAGTCGGCCATTGGGCAGCGTCGGGCTGTCGGTCAGCATTGGTCTGGCTAGTGCCGTAGCCTCATGTTGAATTAACATTGGAACGAGTCAGGCCTGATTCAGCATGTAGAATCGGCATCGGTCGCCGGCTCCAAAAGAGAACTCTGATTGGTTCCTGAATGACCAATCAGAGTGCTCTCTTGAGCCGATGGGTAATGCCAATCAAAAGCTGAAGTGACATAACCAAATAAACAACTCAAGAAGGTATGCAAAGATGGCGGCTGTATATTTTTCCCTTATGGTACCATATATGAAGGTCACAAACAAAGACAACTGATTGACTTTTATTCATTTTTTTTGGTTCAAATGACAGATATCACAGTTGTTAGTGGACAAAGTGTATTTTACCAGAGTATATTTGCTAAATGACACAAAAGTGACAAAATGTCTGTTTGCACATTCTGCCCTAAAACATTCAGCTTAGCCATCCTGCCAAAAAGCTTTGATTTACTGGCCTTTTCTGAGTGAGCGAGCGAGAGAAGCTAATGTCATTATCTCACACCAAGATGGAGCTGGGATTAGCAGCCAATGTAAATGAGATATGAGAAGGGTCCGGCATTAGCAGCAGCCTTTCTTCAGCGGAATAGCTTCAGCAAATAGAGGGAGATAAGGAAATCCCTGTAATTACATGGAGACACATTGGTCAATTCAGCGCTGTAAGTACCTGAGCTCTGTAGCCTCTAAGTGGGAGGGGAAAGGCCGAGCGGGAAGTGTTATCCTTGGCAATATTAAGTGATTCTGCAGGATCAATAGAAGTACACCGAGCCAAATGTAAAGATGAGCACTGGCCGCTCTACCTCTTTGTGCCCTGCTATCGCTCCATCATTTTTGGGTAATATCATTTCTGAATTAAATTTTATGGCTCATTACTTTCCAGTGCGGACTGTCTATAATGGAATCTCAAATAGGCGAACGAAGTCTTTGTGCCTAGGGTCGGCGTTGTTATTTATTTCTAATTGTTGGAATATAAAACGGCAGCTTATCATTTCGGCTATTTACATGCCAAAAGTCAATCCCCACTTGGTCCAAACATCGCTTGCAAACACTCAGGATCGAATAGGACCCACGCTTCAGTGATCCACGTCAAAAGCTTCGACCTTGATATTGCGGCCTCTGTATTGTGAACGTCATGACTACATGACTCTTTTCACATCTGCGCCAAAGAAAAGCAGTCTTTTTGGTCAAAACCTGTGAAACGCTTTGGCTGAGCAATACAGATAAAGGCTCCCAGTTTTTGTGGCATAGTAAATAATGGCTGTTGTAGCGGCTGAGCACCAAACAGGCCAAACTAAATCAGTTGTTACAGTGTAAAATAGCTTTAGCTCTACAGTTCCCTTGCACAGTGATTTTGGCTTTAGACGACTCGCTCTGCACCAGCATCACTTACTGGATCACGCTGGTCAGTCATCCAGAAAGTGCAGTGAGTCCCAAAGTTGCTTTCTCTCTTCAGAGATGACTTTGTGAACAAGAGAGCTGAGTGAATCCCTTAAGATTCATTTTCTCCCAAGTCTGTCTTATGGAGTTAAAATTGAACCTATTCTGCAGGCAAGATAACCTTTTCTAGATCCAGCCTGGCTCAACTGAGTGAAATGAATGGTTGTAAAGGAACTCTATTAGGATGACAATTCATGTTTTAGGTCTGCAGCACAGGGTTTCGAATTAAGGTGAGCGTAGAGGCGATATGAAAAAAAAAAATCCAAAATCACATGTAATATATCTGAAGACACACGAGCCGACATTAAAAATTACTTTAACATAATTGAAAAATATTAATTGGAACATCATATTATATTTAAGCATTTCATAAGCATTCCCATTACTGTAAGTACATTAAAGTACTGAGTAATATTAATTACCTACATTCACATACTATAAGGTTAGGGTTGGGATGAGAGTTAATTGCATGAGATTGTGCATAATTTATTTGTATTACAAGAAAAAGTACATGAAATATGTTTAACAAGGACACTGTAAAATAAATTTTTACCCCAAAATTGAACAAGTTAATATAATTTAATGGACCTGAACGGTCATGTTTCTATTGATCAACATTAATAGCAATAAGTAATAAGAATTTATTGCAACAAATAAGAACTTTTTATTCAGGTAAAATGCAAGTGATCTTGCCAACCCCACTGTCAACTCCAGAGGGTTAACTGTTAACTAACCTCAGTGTCACTAAAATAAGGAACACTTAAGTTTAAGTACCAATTCTCACTATTAACTAGTGGTTGATTACCTGCCTGTTATTAAGATATTTCCTGTTTATTAGTACGTATAAAGTACATATTCTGCATGTTCTTATTCTACATCCCTAATCCAACCCATTACCTAAACCTAACCACTAGCTTAATAACTATTAATAAGCAGCAAATGACGAGTTAGGGTGGCATGGTGGCTCAGTGGTTAGCACTGTCGCATCACAGCAAGAAGGTCGCTGGTTCAAGTCCCGGCTGGATCAGTTGGCATTTCTGCTTGGAGTTTGCATGTTCTCCCCATGTTTGCGTGGGTTTCCTCTGGGTTCTCCGGTTTCCCCCACAGTCCAAAGACATGTGGTATAGGTGAATTGGATGAACTAAATTGACCGTAGCGTATGATTGCGTGTGTGACTGCAAGAGTGTATAGGTGTTTCGCAGTATTGGGTTGCAGCTGGAAGGGCATGCACTGACTAAACATATGCTGGAATAGTTGGCGGTTCATTTCACTGTGGCGACCCCTAACAAATAAGGATCTAAGCCGAAGGCAAATGAATGAATGAATGAATGAAATGATGAGTTTAATAAGCTAAAAGTCTTAGTCAATGGTTTGACCTTAAAATATTATGAAATTATCATAATTTTTTTGCATCATAATTTGCCTCCATGTTTTAATAGAGTTTCAGAGGTTAACTTTTAAGGGAATTAATGTTTCTATTATTACTTGTTTATAGAAATTGAGCTGGAAAGTATTTTAATATCTTTAAGGATCATAGAATAACACTTCCAAATCTTTATTTTGCAAGAAAAATGTGGTTAGCTGTCATAAAATATATATATATATGTTAGTGTTTCTAAAATATGCATAATTTACTTTAAAGAAAATATCATTTCTTGTTCTTGAAGTGTATCCTGGAATTGCCGACAGGGATTTGCTAATGGGATTAGCTTTAAAATATTATTAATGCTACCCTATAAAAAATATATATTTTATTTTAAAAATTATTAGAAAATACTTCATTAAAAAAAGCTGTCCTGTATTGCATGTCCTGTCCACCCCCACTCCCCACTTTCCTGTGGACTTTCAGGTCCTTGCTTGTCACAAGGTCACTGGGAAGGTTTTAATTGCTGTGGGCTGTTATGTGCTTTCATGGGCTTTGCCATGATAAATTACTCATTGGTTGAAAAGCAAGTCTATATAAACAAGCTTATCTCGCCTCCTCTGTAATGAAAAATGAGTTGTGAGTATCATTGTTAATCACAGTAATTGTTAATGTTAAGAGGCCTGGATTTCCAAGTCTCCTCATTATTGATCAAATTTCTTTTTACATTAAAAGTCTGCTGATTCCCCGACACATCCTACTTCCCAGTAATTCCTCTAATTAGTTATTTTTAGCCCCCACGCTTCTCATACCAGCTACGAGAGATAAAGCGAATTACTTGTCGGATGGCTCACACTTCACTGTGTTGATGTGCTGTAGTTGTATGGGGCATGAATTTACCCCGACTGCCGAATGAATGGAGGGTCTCACCTCTCGCTCGCCGCTAGATTACCACCTACGGCCTCCATCTGCAGGCTGGGACAATGGCAAAGGCTAATTAACTTTAGCCGTTTAATATCTGCTGAAGATTACATAGTTTGGCTTTTTTACCAGGGCCTTATAATGCAAAGCTCGGATGTAAACAAAGCATGCATTTAAACTTTCGAATGATCACTGGAAGCATCTGTCTTTTCGTTCGCAAACCACAAATGAGCAATCAAACATGCAGCTGTTACAAAGTAAAGCTAATATTTCAGCATTTCATACCACAAGAATCACAATTACGCTGTTAATTAATTATCTGCCTAACGATTAAAAGAAGCTCTGGGGTGTAGCACAGTCGCTGCTCTGATGTTACGCAATAGCAACTAATTAACCTTTCCTCTGCAATTGGATTTGCTACAAGATCATCACCGTGTTGATGAAATAATTAATATAAATTCCATCTCTGGATTCTGTTGACATTGTTAATTACTTGTCAGTAATCAGCCACCGTTGATTGGGCTCCCCTGAAGCGCGTGGCAGGACGAGTCGACTCCTGGGAAACTCGGGTGGCTCATCTACGGTGCACTTCACGTGACAATGGCACCCGCACTCATAATTAATTATCTTCTCGCTCAAGATTTGCTCCAGATCACAAACTCTCCCCATCTAATGAGATGGCTTCTCCAATTATCCTGAGCGGGGAGCCAATGACCACTTGTCAATAAATCAGGGAAAGCGATGGAAGCTCATTGAGGCTAAATTTCAGAAATTATCCTATTTGCAGACATGCCAATAAGTCACATTACTGCACTGAACACTCTTAAACACATTTTGCCATGTTTCCCCTTAGTGGTAATTGCTTTAAAAGGTTCAAGAGCAATTTTCGAGGGGAGAAGGAGGGGATGATGACAGTTGTTTGGTCCAGGTGGCTTTTATTAGCTAAGCGATGAAAATAGTAGAAAATGGTGTGTTTTATCCGTTTTTTATTTGATTTTCCACATTGTCCTGCATCACCCATGTAAATGGCGTACATAAAAATAAATGTCAGGGAATAGGACATTGAAATTCTAAAATATATATAATAAATAAAATATAATTATTAAATAAATGGCATAAATTCCACCTGTTTGTGACATTAACACTCGCCATATCAGTGTTGGCCAATGAAACTAATGATGAGGCTGTGGCAACAGAGATGGAGTTCAATGTGCAGCTTTATTTTAAGACAATGGTCAGCAGGCATAGGTCAAAACAGGAACAAAACATCAATGGCAAGGGCAATCCAAAAAGAGTAGTCCAAAAGACAGGCAAAGGTTATGGCAGGCAGACAGCAATCATAATCACAATCACAATCCAAAAAAACATTCCAAAGGCAAAAACAAGGAAGTGAGGGCAAAACATTGAAAAACAAGAACAGGCTAGAAATTTTCCAAGTGTGTGAATGTGGTGCTAATATAGTGTGTGTAATCACTGACGATGTCCTGCAGCAGTGTCAATATAGTTCATATGAATCAGGTGAGGTGCAAAGCATTGTGATACATATAGTCCGGGAGAGTGGCTGGTGTGAGAAGTAGAGTGCCCTCTAGTGTGTCTGGTGGGCACTCTAGCTAGTGACCATAACAGAAACAATTTTATTTACCTGTTGGCTTGTAACTTTTTATTGATCAATAAAATATTAGGAGTAAAAAACATCTTGACTCATAGCTGCGCTTAAAAATTACTTGTCATTAGGGCTGCAACTAACAATTATTTCAATAATCGATTAGTTGGGCTGTTATTTTTTCGATTAATCAGATAAAACAAAACCCTTTTTTTTATTTGACTTTTTGCTTATTATAACTACATAAAAATTATATATAGTGTAAGATCATATAGCGGCCATATAATATTTAGACAAACTGGCATGGCACTTGCGTTTAAAAAGATTTCCATCTCGTGTTACGCTTGAGCTCATTTCTGTCATTTACTCCGGCTGTCTTACTTTTTTCCTTCACTCTGTTGCTTTTCTCCGTGGTCTGTTGGTCTGTTGATACCATGACTTCTCGCCATCAAACATCCGTGCTTCTGTGTACAGGTCCAGGAAGTGAAGCCTTATAAGGATTTTTCATATAATTCGATTAAAAGTTTCAGCACTAGTCAAAATGACACTTTCCTGTGCCACAAACAGGATTTTGAATGACGACATAGACATGGAACAATCACTGATTAGATTTCCTCATTAAAGAATATTTTCAGATTAATTCATATTGAATGGTGATTTCCTAAGAGGAGATTAGACTCAACACACATTTGATAATAAGAGTCCAGGAGAGAATATATTATGATATAGACATAGCATTGGAAACAAAACATTAACATGTTTTCCATCATGTCTTGTTTAAAATAACTTTTAAACACTGAATGGTTAATGGTACTGCTAGTGCACTCTAAAAAATGCTGGGTTATTTCAACCCAATTTTGTGTGTGATACAGACTAAACAAACTGCTGGTTTAATTTTTGAATTAAATTTATAGGATTCAATTTAACCTAGTGTTTGTCCATATTTTACCCAAATTGGGTTTAAATAACCCATCATTTCTTAGAGTGTGCCGTGATGTTGTTTAGCTCATCAGTCACATGAGAGAATTGCTTAGACAACTGATGGAAAATTTTGTTGGTTTCTTAAATTTTGTTTTTTCTTCCAAAGTCTGTCTTGTGGGGTTGAAATTGAACATATTCTAAGAAAAGGATATTTTTCTAGATACAGCCCTGAGTGAAGACTGAGTGAAGTGAATGGTTATGAAGAAACTCTATTAGGATTTCAATTCATATTTTAGCTCTAGAGCACAGAGGGCTTTAAATTAAGGAAAGAGCAGACATTATATTTAAAAAAAAAAAAAAAAGCAATATATCCGAGATGAAATAACACAATGCACTTTAAAAAAAAGGTAAAATATCATGACAACAAATATTGTTATTTTACTGGAATAATCAGTTAATTAAACTAAACTAATTAATTAGGTAATTAGGTTTAAACTTTTTTTGTAATGCAAAGTTTAACTTAATATTTTTAGTCAGTTTTACTGTTATTAAGTTGAGATGACTAGAAAAACTCATTTGTCTCAACTAAAAAAAAGCAGCAATATTTTTTCCCAGTGCAAGATGGTACAGTAACACAATAATGTTCCATTTGTTACAGTACATTAACATGAACTTACAATGAGAAACACTTAAAAATGTTAGTTTATGTTCATTTTAAAAATGTACTAATACTAACTTGTATTTAAAAGCTGATATTTAAAGGATTCTGTACCAATCAATAATTGGCATTACAATGAAGTGGAATTCATTTATAGACATACACAGTTGCAGGAAAATGTCACTTTTAGTCTCATGGCATCATTTAATCCAACAAAAGATGGACTGGAAGTTCAAAATAATCTGAATGAAACTGAAACTCAAACCAACATGCATATCAGACTAGAAAAACCATAGTCTCATAGATTTAATGTGATGTTTCTAAAAACATTTCTTAGTTTTGAGCAACAAGTTTAATGGCACTTGTTTGTCCTGTTTCACTAGTTACATGATTCACATAGCAGAAAGACATCAAACCCGTAAACCCTTGGCCTTGCAATTCTTCAAACCCAACAGAACCTTCAGAATAGGACTTAAGGTCTCATTTCATGATTTTAATTAAAGATAAGTTCCTCTTTGTCTAAGTCTATGCTTAGGTTACTAATCTGAATTCAATACATCCATATGTTGCTGGTGAGAGGCTAATGTGTGAACAGGGAAAATATTGAAACCCACTGCATTTAATTTGGTTCTGATCAATTCAGATTGACCACACTTAACATGCAAATGCTTCTCAGGTCAAATTTACCCTCCTCTTATTTGGCCGTGATTCAGGAAGTCTTACAGCACAGCGAGATACGCTTTACCTGTCTTTTAGGATACACATGCTGACACTAATAATATAAGACTCCCAATAATCACTAGCCAGCTGTTAAGCCAACTTGTCAGCAACAGTAAATGCACCCATTGCTATATTAGCCCAGACATCTTCATTGGCTGAAAACATTTCCCAAAGAAAAACAATGGCTCTTTTCCAAATACTCGACAAATGCCCATAATAGGCTGAATTCTTAAAAGAGAGCTCCATAATGATAAATCAGCATTATATTGTCTGGCTAAAAGGTTAATGCTGTACCAAAAGCAATCGTGAGATTACAATTCCGGAAAATCAACACATTTGGAGTTGGTTATGTGTTGGTTCAAAAATCAAAATGCATTCGTTCACAAAGCATGCACAATGGTAATGTAATGCTTGGAGGTTGTGTTTTTGTCTGCATGTGTATATGAGGATACAAAGGATATGATGTGTAGATGTTAGTACTTCAGAACATTGATGTATTAACACTATAACATAATGAAATATGGTTGACTGTAAAAAGTAAATATTTTACAGCAAGTACCATATTTTAAACTGTAAAATACTGCACTGTAAAAAAACGGTACAGTAAAAATCAGTAATCTGGTTAACAGTAAGTAACAGTAAGATA
>CAIGQV010016735.1:28668830-28685606 GCA_903798115.1 Danio jaintianensis
AGTAAGTTTCCTTAATATATACGATTAATAATCGTAAATTGACTTTCCCAGAATTGCCTGCACAATTCTGTTGACATTACTATGATTCTTTGTAGGGTTACATCATCAGTGATGTACATTACAGTTTTATGTTACATTACATCTAATGTTGCTAAATGTTGATTTTATTATTTATATGCATATTTTTTTATATGAGTATGTTTCTCTGCTCCTGGGAAAAGACGTTTGTGATGAATTATGGTTAATATGACTTTCTCATCACCACCTGCTTATGGCTGTATTTTTGTCTGTGTAACAAAGGTATGACGTGTAGATATTCATACTTCAAAACACTGGTGTTTCTACTGTATTTTTAACAATGAACTTCTGGCAACCACAGCTGCTTTTTTTACAGAGATTCAAATTTTGTTTTAGTAAATCTAAGAAGTATCTAAAAGTTAGATATCTAAAAGTTTTGGTATATCTAAGAGCAAATAGTTCTGGCTGAAGGCAAAGTTAAATTTTATATATGTTTATCAAATTTTTATGTTGTTTCTGGCTTTATACTCAAGTTGTGATTACTCAAGAACAAGACTGTATATTAAAGGTAGCAATGTTGTTAATAAAGTAAAATGTATGAGCAGGATTATTGGTTATTAACTCTGTTTTGCCTGCATATGTTTTTCACTATTAAAGTGCTGGCAGCTGTTTACTTGCATTTTATGACTTACCACAGTTAATCTTAGCTATAATCTTCGACTAAAACTATATTTAATAATTTGCTAAAGAATAATTGTAACTTACAGTCATTTGAAATGCTCATTTTCATTTCAGGAAAACTAAAATACAAAAGTATGCTAAAATATTTAGCAGAATAACTCAAAGTTATTTTCTCTGAAACATAAATTGTCTCCAATACTGAGTAAAATTTGTATATTTATTATAAACACTCTTGCAAACCTTGCACTCATCTTGAAACCTATTTTGTTTGTCTCCATTGTCAAGCTCCTGACACAAAATATATCAGAAGCATGTCAATGATGCCTTAAAGTACAGCTCACTTGGTTTCAGAATAAAGTGAATCTCTCAGGTTTTCAGTAAGTTCTTCATTCATTAGAATTTCTTTGCAAAAGTTGATTAAAAACATATTTAAAAGAACAAGCAGCAAAAGAGGACTGTTAATGATATAAGCTCAAGGCCTCGGGGCAGAACGCAAAGAGAGGTTCCAAAAATCAATAAAAATGTTACATCCATGTCGACTCCTTGATATTTTTCCAATTACGCATTTCCACACTGCTGCTCTGTAAACCTGTTTGTTAGAGCTCTAATAGATGAACACTCAGCACTGCCTGATCAGGAGTGACTGGAACAATCGCACTGTTTTACAAGGTAAAGCAATTTCAAATTGATTTGTTAAACAGCATTTTTAAAGACACTCCATACAGGCATTTTTTGCACTGACAAAAGCATGAGACTGAGACGACCACAATTACAGGCTGCATCTGTGAATAATTTCATAACGCGCCGACCCGTTTTGACATTGGTAAGAGGCGGCAACACTCTCTGTTTCCCACTGAGACGCATCAAGGAAACTTCACATCTTTAATTCGCAAATTACTGGCTCCTTGGAAAAGTGGGAGTGTGTAGAGCGCTAAAAACAAGTAATGGAAAGATAATGTATCCCATCACTCTCCAAATGACTAATAATATATCACCCGGGGAGATTGCACGGTCTCATTTCAGTCACAAACATTAGTTAAATTCCATTTAATGACTTTAACTATGAATTCTGCCCAAAATAAATTTTTAGGAATGTTGATTTTGCATTAAAAACATGCATGCGTTTGCGGTGTAAATGAATGAAAGTCACTTTTTTGGTACACAATATACAACATTACATAATGTACTTATAAAAATATAGCTGTTCTCTGTTAGCTCATGTTCCAGTAGCTCAGGTCTGTTAAATATTATTAACCAGGGAAGAAAAAAAAAAGTTTTTAAAATGAACTGAGATTCAAAGGTATTTCTCATTTCTAGTTCAACTTAATACATATAATTAATGCTAACAAATGGAATTTCAAAATGTGAAGTGTTGCCAATTTTTTACTCTGCTGCTTTTTTTTCTGGCGTAATTCAATCAAATGCACACATGTGTGTTAGCAATAGTTGTTTTTTATGTACTCGTCACATTGTTGTTGTTATTTCAAAAATACTGTATGCGATTGCGCCATCCACCACTTAATATAAAATATCAGCATTACCTGCGGTTCACCGCCCACCGATATGGAGAGAAATGCTGTTATTCAGTCAAATATCATGGTCAAAGCTAAATAAAGAACAACGGAGATGAATAAAGATCAAAAGGGCATAAACAAGCCCAGAAGCGACAGAAAAGAAGATGGCAAAACAAAGCGCCTTGCCTCTTCCCTGCTCCGGGAAGGTAAGGCGTCCCTGTTTTTATGGGGGGAAAGGGGATGGTTTAAAGGATGAAATTGAACGGATTAGCATGAGCCGCTCTAGCTTTGATTGCCTCTGACTGAAAATATTTGAAAGCCACCAGGGGCCCCTCAGATGTTATGATATGGTCAATTCAGAGCCCTGTGTGTTTTGCTACAGGCTTGGGTTATAGAAATTGAATTGATATTTTGTAAACTTCATTTGCGGATAATATGATCTGACAGGGACAAATGCACAGGCGAATTGTTTTCAAACCGACTCCAAATGAAACTTATTACGGGGGTAAATGTGTATTTCTTTGTCTTCCCTCCGCTCTCTCGGGCTCTCTCTCTTAGACCCTGAATATGTATCCATTTTCAGGGTAATTGAATTGATACTGTCATGTGTGGGGGCCAACAGATTCACGCAGCAGGGCGGATGGCCCCGGTGATTGAATCGAAAACAGGGAGAAAAAAAAAATTTCCTTGGCCATGAGCCCGGCTAGGTCACAGTGCCATCATAAGATAGACACACCTCACTGTTTTCTGATTACACGGACGGCCCCAATTGTCTTTCCAATAATCTGCCCCTCTGATATAATGCAGACTTTTCCAATTCCGCCCGCTCTGGCCAGACCTCAGATGTGTTACATATTAATTTCCTTCCCCGTAAAATTTGCTCAGCTTTAGCTCAAATTCAGTTAGCCGGATTGATGAAAGTGGCAAAAGGATACGACGTTTACTGATTCTCCCTTTTCACCTTTGATTAGCTCCACTTGTGAATTATTCCTTTGCTGTCAGTCTGCTATTTAGCAGCTGGGTGGGCCGGTCTCCAAAGCACGGCCAGGAGAGAGAAAATAAGGTAGCTCACAATCTCCTGGAGCTTTTGGAAAATGGTGGCTTTGTTTTTTGTTTTGTTTTTTACTGTGTCCTTATTGCATACATTGGACTCTGAAACCACATTTCTTTTTGTATATTGAAAATTATATTTGCTATTATATTTTATCTTCTGAATACTTCTTTTAGTTTGGCTGGAATTAAGGCAATTCATTCAATTGAAGTAATTTTTTAATATTATTAGCCCACTTAAGAGATATTTTTTTATTGATTGGCTACAGAACAAACCACTGTTGTCCAATGACTTGCCTAATTAACCTAACTTGCGTAGTTAGCCTAATTAACCTAGTTAAAATAAAATAAAATAAAATAACTAATAAAATATTATGTACTGCCATCATGGCAAAGACAAAATAAATGAGTTATTATCATGGTTAAATATGTGTTGAAAAAAATGCATTCTCTCCATTAAACAGCTCTTAGGAAATATTTAAAAAAGAATTCATTTCACAGGAGGACTACACATTTTTCCTCTTTGAAATATACATCACTTTTTGGGACTTCTGTACTTGTCAATGCTGATTTGTGAATTTGAATCTCTGCTGACATTCCTAGTTCAAACCAGCAGCCTTTACAATCACACAGGAAGTGGAAAGCGCCTGAAAGTAGCTTCAGTAAAACACATGCTGTTGTGCTTTTAGCATTCATTCTTTAGCCTCTTTTGTTAGTGAGTAAACATCAGCCTAATTGCCTATCTCATGTTAAATTATCTTTTATGGACATTTAGAGGGCATGTAATTGCCATGGTAATAAACATTGACTTCTGTCTCTCAGACATGACTTGAATCCTCTCTATAAAAATCATCTGCGATGGCAACCTGCCAACCTCCCATGATGTTGGTGAGCAGTTTGTCATAAAATGCTAATTGCTTATTGACTGAGACCCTATATGGAGATAAGAAGGCAGGGTACACAGCAAGCATAAAGCTGCAGATATCACGGATCATTTGAAGATGTGATGGACTGAAAGGACTGCTTGAAAGTGCGGAATTCAGCTCATAGCTCATTTGAACATTTCTATCAAATTGGTGGGTCCCATAGACCTTTGGCTGGGAGACTGAAAAGCCACAATTTCAACTGGACAATTAAAGGGACATTGCTATCCAAAAATGAACATTCTGTCATTCATTCACTCTTGTGCTGTTCCTGCCGTTCTAAGATATAACAGAGCACATAATAAAAAATAGATAAATGTCATATTTTTGCCATATGATGGGTGTCATTTGTACATCTGTTTGGTTCCAAGCTTTCTTCAAAATATTCTCATTTGTGTTCTATGGTTGAAAAAAAAACATGTAAATTATGAATTTTGGTTAATTTTCTCACACGTCTTTATCGAATCTCTTTAATGTTCTGATATGTACAGTATTTGCGGTATGCACTGTGCTCGTTTCCAGAGGTATGGCACATATACAAAAGCTATATACACACAAACATGTATTTATGAGCAATATCACATAGCAGTATCACAGAGTAGTTATGACTAGCAGCACAGCTTTTATTTGGCTGAATAATTTGGTTGTTTTAGTTTAGTAAATCACATATCAATGCCTTGTTCTGCATATCCTTCAATCTTAACCCATACCTTAACATCACAACTGTAAACATTCTATTAGTAATCTAACTAATAATACAAATAAGCAGCAAAAATAGTTAGATGCAAAAGTAGTAGTTGATACAGAATATGTGTTCCCCCATACTGAAGGGTTACATTTTATTTTATATATGCAATCTCTGTGGTCTTTAATACATTTTCCCTAATGAGAGACTAAAGAGCTGTTAATGATAATGCAGTCGCGTTTTAATGGTGGTTTAGAACAGTGTTTCTCAACCACGTTCCTGGAGGACCACCAGCTCTGCACATTTTCCTACCTCCTTAACCAAACACATCAGATTCAGATCATCAGCTCATTAGCAGAGACTTAAAGACCTGTAATGGGTGTGACAGACAAATGAGGCAAGGTCCTCCAGGAACGTGGTTGAGAAACACTGGTTTAGAAAGTGAAAATATCAAAGTACTGTAAGTGTGACTAATAAGCCAAGTGATTTTATAAGATTTTATATATTTTGTCTACTCAAAGAACTGTAAGGTGAACGTCTTTCTGATAAGTAGAGATTCAGTGAAGGTATTGATTTTATATGGTTTTTGCACACTTGTTTTGTTGCCATGTTAAATTAAAGCAGTGATTAAAATGCACATACATAACAGTCTAAGAATAAACTGCAAATGTCTTCATTGAAAAATATAGGACAATAATAGTTGAGATACGCTAATCATATGTTGGTAAAACTTATGATTAAGGACATTTATTCATTTAGCAGTCTCTTTTATACAAAGTGACTTAAAAATGAGTATAGTGAGGAATACATTCAATACAACTGAGTTTAATAAATTCTTACTAATCTTGTATTACTGCCTATTGACAGCAAGTAATGTATAAGTTGCAGGGTAAACTTTTGTGGCACATTGTTAAGTGGTTTTGTTTAAAAATAGGGTTAAGAGATACATGATTATGACATTGTGCACTGATCTTTCCTGTGGTGTCTTCTGTTTAAAGTTTCTATAATTAAAGTTGGATAGAAATCAGATGAAGTTACTTAATCTAAGCAATAAAGAATTAAAGTAGCTCTTCAGACTGGGCCTAAATGGTTGATCTAGATTTGACTTTTCACACATTGGCCGAGATACTAAACAGTTCTATTAACAGTTAAGGTGTGATTGTGGCATCTAAGTCTTCCACTGCTGATTCTGCATTTATCTTATGGTGTGTGGATTTTTATCTAAGTGCTCTGAAATTGCAGCCACCCCTCTTAAAACATTTGATCAATGAATCAATTTCGAACCTTTGCTCTTTTTATGAAAGCACTAAAGCTGCTCACTGCTGGAGAATAGTGCCCTCTGGCAGATCTGCTCCTGTTTAATGTTATGTGAATATTCCACCAGCAGGCTGGATTCACTTCTGCATCATACCCAATAATGCCCTTCTCAACAGCATTCCACAGCACAGAAACGCTTGCAGAACAGGACTGCTACACAAAGCACTGCTATCATCAGAAACATTCTTCACATATAGAAAAAAAAACCTTTGCCAGAGATGTTTCAGATAAATAATTGAATTAAAATCAAATCATGTTTGGATCTCAGTAGTATAAAGTGTATACCAAAAAATGGGGTAGGATTTACTTTTAAACATCTTTCACTTGGAATCTGACAGAAAATTATGTAAACAATTACAAACAACACCAAGTAACACATTCACTTTAAGAAAATAACAGATTCATATTAAGGTAAACCAAATACACTAAGCCATTTTAGCCATATATAACTTAAAATTGAAGTTTCATTCATTCATTCATTCATTCATTTTCTTTTCGGCTTAGTCCCTTTATTAATCTGGGGTCGCCACAGCGGGATGAACCGCCAACTTATCCAGCATATGTTTTACGCAGCGGATGTCCTTCCAGCTGCAACCCATCACTGGGAAGCATTCATACACACTCATTCACACACATACACTACGGACAATTTTAGCTCACCCAATTCACCTATACCGCATGTCTTTGGACTTGTGGGGGAATCCGGAGCACCCAGAGGAAACCCACGCGAACACGGGGAGAACATGCAAACTCCACACAGAAATGCCAACTGACCCAGCCGAGGCTCGAACCAGTGACCTTCTTGCTGTGAGGCCATCGTGCTACCCACTGTGCCACCGCATCGCCCCTAAAATTGAAGTTTCACATGTAATAAAAACTTTAATAAGTAAAAGTAATATACAAGCATATTTTTCCACGACTTAAATATTGTTTACAGTGTTGAACTAAACCTCAAATTTTGAAGTTATAAAAATGTAATAATTTCTTGTAAGTGTACTCTGATAACAAAAACATATTTTCACTACAGCAGGTAACATTATTTACACTTTATATTAAAACAAATTCTATACTTTATTAGTACCATGGTCCATTAGTTAATGTTAGTAAATACATTAACCAACATTAACTAATGGAACATTATACTAAAGTGTTACCCCAATTCCTACTATTAATTTGTGGCTTATTACCTGCCTATTATTAAAATATTGGCTGTGTATTAGTACTTATAAAGTATATATTCTGCATGATCTTATTCTACATTCCTAATCTTACCCAATACCTATACCTAATTATTACATCACTAACTATTAATAAACAGAAAATCAGGAGTTTATTGAGGCAAAGATCACAGTTAATGATTTACTAATTGCGATAATTGTACCTCAATATAAAGTGTGACCAAGATACTTTTTTTTGTAATTTGGACTACAAATCATTTGCTTAAAAAAATAATAAATAAGATGACACACTGCCATGTCTTTTTGTTTTTTTTGTTGAAGGGGGGAGGGGGGGGGGTCATTTGTCTTAAGTCCAATTGTACATATGGTTGTATCCAAAGTGATCCATCTGCCATGAACAGTGGTGTGGACAGTAGATTAATAGCAAACTTTCTTTACACTCTGGCTGAAGATCAGGAGGCGTCGAACACTTACAGGAAGAGATAACGTTAAAACCACACCGAGATATAGAACCTCAGCAGCTATGAGGGCCATTATTTCTGCTTCATAACTCCAGAATTATTTTGCTCAAAAGAGCCAGGCTTCACAGATAATTAAAAAAAAAATTCACAGTGCAGATCCAATTTGAGATTATTCTTCATGAAGAATATCAGTGAGAAGATGAAAAAAAAAAAGAAATTATCTATATGTGTTTGTGTGTAAGAATGCAGTACAGCACATCATTTGTGCACTCTTACATTCCACAGTGACTTCATATGCGTGTATTTACTAACTTACACTTGGAAATGATGATATGGGCTGGTTGTTGTAGCTGATGAGCATTTAATGTGAAGAGACTAAATGCACAACGCTGCATTCAAAGGTTCATGTTTAGTATTCTGACCTGCATTGTTGTATTATTGGCTGATTGGCTCGTTCTGTTTGCCCATTGGTCTGGGGGTGAAAACCTGAAGACAGACTTGTAGAGGCCCCAATTTGTCTGCAGAACTCTTACCAAAACCGGGAGATGAATTGGGGTCCTCTATCAGAGACCACGTCTACTGGAAGACCATGAATCCGGAAGACGTGGTCAACCACCACCTTAGCAGTCTCCATGGATGATGGCAGTTTGGGCAAGGGAATAAAATGGCCCGTCTTAGAGAAACGGTCCACCACTGTTAGGATCACAGTGTTTCCTCTCGATGGGGGTAGGCCAGAGATAAAGTCCAGGGCCACATGTGACCAGGGGCGAGAGGGAATGGGAAGGGGGTGTAACATACCAATGGGCGGGCGGTTAGAAGTCTTATTCTGGGCACAAACACCACAAGCCAATACAAACTGTCTGACGTCTTGGGCCATTGAAGGCCACCAAAATCGCTGTTGGATATTGACCAGCGACCTCCGGACTCCTGGGTGACAGGCTACTCTGGACTCGTGACCCCACCGGAGGACTTCAGATCTTAATTTGGCTGGCACAAATAGCCTTCCGTCTGGACACACCCTCGGAGCCACCCTCCCTCGTCCGGCCTCCTCCACCCCTCGTTCGACATCCCAGGAGAGGGCCCCCACCACCATTCCCCTAGGGAGAATGGCTTCGGGGGTGGCCTCTCCCCCCAGCACGTCGAACAAATGGGAGAGTGCATCAGGTTTGACATTCTTGGACCCAGGCCGGTACGAGAGGGAAAAGTCAAAGCGTCCAAAGAAGAGTGCCCAGCAGGCCTGGTGGGAGCTCAATCTCTTGGCTGAATGGATATATTCTAGATTCCTGTGGTCCGTCCAGACCAAGAACGGCTGTGCCGCCCCCTCCAACCAATGGCGACACTCACCCAGGGCAAGCCTGACAGCCAGCAGCTCTCTGTTTCCGATGTCGTAGTTTCGTTCAGCTGGGCTCAGACGATGAGAAAAGAAGGCGCAAGGATGCACCCTCCCATCCCGAGAGGATCGCTGAGACAGGACCGCGCCTACCCCAACCTCTGAGGTATCCACCTCAACGATAAACTGCTGTTTAGGATCTGGAAGAGAAAGGACAGGAGCAGAGATGAAACAGGACTTGAGAACATCAAAGGCCTCCTGTGCCTTACTGTGTCATGTAAATGGTACCTTAGGAGAGGTGAGAGCCGTTAAGGGTGCAGCGACCGAGCTAAAGTTCCGGATGAATCGCCTATAGAAATTGGCGAATCCCAGGAACCACTGCAAAGCCTTATAAGAGTCTAGGACTGGCCACTTGGCAATGGCCCTTACCTTAGCAGAATCAGCCTTGATACCCTTCGTCGAGACTATATGCCCCAGGAACGAAACTGATTTGATGTGGAACACGCACTTCTCCGCCTTGACATAAAGCTGGTTCTCCAGCAGCCGCTGCAGCACCTGGCGGACATGCTAAGTGTGTACCTGTTCAGACGGAGAGAAGATAAGGATATCATCAAGGTACACAAAGACAAATCTGTTTACCATATCTCTCAGCACATCGTTTACCAGGGTCTGGAAAACCGCAGGGGCATTGGTGAGCCCGAACGGTAGGTACTCAAAGTGTCCCGTCAATGTGTTAAAAGCGGTCTTCCACTCATCCCCCTCATGTATCCGAATCAGATGATAGGCATTGCGGGGGTCTAGTTTGGTAAAGACCTTGGCTCCCTGTAATAGCTCAAAGGCAGAAGACATTAAAGGCAGAGGATACCTGTTTTTAATAGTAATGTCATTAAGGCCTCTGTAGTCAATACAGGGGCACAGGGAACCATCCTTCTTTTTGACAAAGAAGAACCCAGCTCCAGCTGGAGAGGACAAGGGGCGGATGAGGTCGGCTTTCAAAGACTCTCGAATGTACCTGTCCATGGCCTCTCTCTCAGGAGCAGAAAGGGAATACAACCGACCCTTTGGCGGAGAAGTGCCTGGGAGGAGCTCGATGGCACAATCATAAGGGCGGTGTGGAGGCAAGGAGGTGGCTCAGGACCTGCTGAAAACCTGCCGGAGATCATGGTACTCTCACGGGACTCCGGAGAGATCCACCCTCTCCACTTGCAACACAGAAGACACAGACCCAGGACAAGAAGCAGGACCAAGACAGACAGCAAGACAAGACGGACTCCAAGACAACACAGAATTCCCTGACCAATCAACATGAGGGTTGTGTTTAGTTAACCACGGGTGCCCCAAAACTACTGGAGCACTCGGGGAGTCAAATAAATAAAAAGTAATAACCTCACGGTGATTTCCAGAGACTACTAGACTTACGGAAGGGGTAGAATGGGTGATGGAGGTGATGGTAAACCTGTTTAAGGAACGGACAGTGATGGGAGAGGAAAGAGGAATGGCAGGGATACCCAACGATCTGGCCATGGAATTGTCTAAGAAGTCTTCCCCAGACCCCGATTCAATCAGGGCAGAGCAAGAATGGGTCATTCCGTTAAACTGAACTCGCGGGAGGTCGTGGGTGGTAATCTCGTCCTGTATCTTGTCATCCAGGCCATCCCTGAATCTGGCTCGGAGAGCTGCCTCGTTCCAGGCGCAGGCGGCTGCTAGAGTCCTGAACTGGACAAAATAATCAGTGACTGAACGACCCCTTTGACTTAACTGGGCCAGTTGGGAAGCGGCTTCGTCTCCCTGAGCAGACCGGTCGAAAATCCTGGCCATTTCAGCATGGAAGTCCTCAAATGTTGCGCAGAGGGGGCGTGTGCGTCCCATACTGCCGTTGCCCAGTCGCGGACCTGGCCCTTCAGAAGGGTGATAACGAATGCCACCCTGGACTCCTCAATAGTGTAACGCCAGGGCTGGAGGGCAAACACGAGGGAACATTGGGAAAGGAATGCCCTACAAGAACTAGGGTCCCCCTCGTAGGGCGGTGGATTGTTGGCGTGAGGCTCGGGTTCAGGATGAGGGGCAATGGCTGCCATCCGGCCGCCTCTGGCATTCTCATGCAGCTCCTGGACTTTAGCGTTAAGCTCGATAACTTGGGCCCTCAGTATCTCCACTTCCTAGGAGGCTGCCGTTAACTGGGTGGCATGCTGGCCGAGAAGGATGCCCTGCTGTGCCACGGCATTTCTCACATGCTCTGCACCTGCTGAATCCATAACTTGTCAGTCTGTTCTGTCAGGGCAAAAAATCACGGATTGAGATGCAGGTGAAACAATTTATTCTTCTCTAAAACTCAACAAAAAATTCTCCCTTAAGGGTAGTTCAAAAAGATTTAGACAGACAGGTCAGAAAATATAGTGCAGTTCCGGGCACGGCCGCCAGGTAGCAGGAGAGCGTGCGACACGCCCGGACTCAACCGCTGAAGGAGAGGGGTTTGGGCTCCGGTGGGTGTTTCGTCCGGAAAGATGGTTGAGCAGCTGAGCTTGGACAGGCGGATCGGACCGTAGAGAGAAGGATGACCGGAGCGAGGAACAAAGTAACAACAAAAAAAAGAGAAGGGAAGCAAAACCCAAAACAAACTGGCGATTGGAGTCTAGGGAAACAGGACACGACAAGACAGGTTATTGCAAGACTGGACACAAGAGAACTCACATGCACGCCAAAACGGACTGACACAAGACAAGAGACGAGAAGGACTTAAATAGACGAAGGAAAAAGGAAACGACAGGTGAAAGTGGGGAACGCTAATTGATTACAGATAGAACACACAAGGCAGGGAAGATGAGCACGCGGACAGGGAGCATATGACCGGCTGTCACAACAAAGTCCACGTGCTTCATTCACAGGATGACAACACAGACAGGTAAGTCAAATCATACTCGTGACACTCGGTGCTTACTGTGATTTTTCATAATGTCAATAAACTTTTTAAAAATATCTGTTTATCCAGGAGGTTGTTATCACAGAATAAACCCTGACAGGCTTATCGGCAGCCTGACATGAAGCTAAGAATTGTTGTATAAGACTGGGTTTTGAAAATTTGTGAAAATATTTAAAATATAAAATTATCCTGCTGTGTATGTGTGTGAGCATCAGGCTCTGACATGACCTGCTTGACCATCAGAGTAGAGCTCATTAACATTCAGGAGGACCATTCTAAATATGGTCAAAACCAACCATACCATATTAGTTAAAATTCTTAGGGTTGGAAATGGACCTGTAAAACCTTTTCTGGCGACTTTTTTCACTTACCTAAGACGCACTACTTAACTACTGTCATGCAGAGAAAGATTGTGAATCTCAAAGATTGTTTAAAACTAGCAAATCTGGCAATTTTTTACAGCATCTACAACCCCAAATCAGAAAACGTTTGGAGAGTATGTAAAACGCAAATAAAAAAAGAAAGTAGTCATTTCTAAATTTACTTTGACTTGTATTTCATTGCAGACAATACAACAAACATTATTTAATGTGTTCCTTGTGATCTGTATTGTTTCTTTTTTTTTTCAAAAGAAACACGTATTCCAATTTTGGTTCTTGCAACACATTTCAAAAAAAGTTGGAACAGTAAAGCATTTACCACTTTGTAATTTTGCCATTCCTTTCCACAACACTTAAAAGACATTTAGGGACTGAAGACATCAAGTGATGAAGTGTTTCAGGTGTAATTTTGTCCCATTCTTCCTGCAAACAAGTCTTAAGTTGGGCAACAGTACAGGGTCTTCGCTGTTGTATTTTGCGCTTTAAAATGTGCCACACATACTCTATTGGAGATAGATCGGGACTGCAGACAGGCCAGTCAAGTACCTGCATCCTCTTTCTCTGCAGCCAGGACTGTGTAATGTGTACAGAATGTGGTTTTGCATTGTCTTGTTGAAATATGCATGGGCGTCCCTGGAAAAGAAGGCAGCATATTGTGCTCCAAAATCCCTTTGTACTTTTTAGCATTAATGGTGCCATCAAAGATTTCTTGTTACCTTTGCCAAGGGCACTGACACAACCCCATACCATGACAGACTCTGGCTTGGTAACAGTCTGGATGATCCTTTTCTTCTTTGGTCCAGAGCCCACGGCGTCCATTTCTTTCAAAAAATACCTGAAATACTTATTCATTTGACCACAGTACACGTTTCCACTGTGTGATGGTCTATCCCAGATAGCCTCTGAGCCCAGAGAAGGTGTGTTGAAGGTGAAATATTCAAATGTCTTCCTATCTTTCTTTGAGGAACATTGTTTTTAAACATTTCAATAATTTCCTTATGTATTTGTTGGCAAACTGTTTTTGTACCAAATCATAATTACAATCACTTGTTGACATTATCTGTTTTAAATCACATCATTATAGACCCTTTTCACATTTCCGGGCTTCTCAGCAGCAGACGTTGTCATAGTTGGGTAAACTTAGAGCACAGTGAATGGGAGAGCACAACAAAAAAAATTTTAATAATACTATTTGCTGAAATTCATTCATTCTTTTTCTTTTCGGCTTAGTCTCTTTACTAATCTGGGGTCACCACAGCGGAATGAACCGCCAACTTATACAGCATATGTTTTACACAACGGATGCCCTTCCAGCTGCAACCATAACTGGGAAACATCCATACACACTCATTCACACACATATACGGACAATTTAGCTTCCCCAAATCACCTATAGCGCATGTCTTGCTCCGGTTTCCCCCACAACGGAGAGAACATGCAAACTCCACACAGAAATGCCAACTGACCCAGCCGAGGCTCAAACCAGTGACCTTCTTGCTGTGAGGCGATCGTGCTACCCACTGCACCACCATGACGCCCCTATTTGCTGAAATAATAAAAGAAAAACTGTTTTATCAAGACTTTCAGAAAAAGAAAAAAAAATTGTGTTAGACTGATGATGGCAGCCAGAGGAGGGAATAATGTCAAATTTATCGTCAGCACCATAGACGATGCATTAGAAACACCTTGCATAAGCGGTAATTAATTTTATGATGATATAATACATACATAAATGCATATAAATGTTCATACGTTTTTTTTATCAAAATATTAAACAAATTTTAAATACAAAAAAAACACACACAAATTTAAAAATCACAATGAAATTAAGTAGCATATATTTTTATTCAATATTGTAATGTACATCCAATGGTAGAAAGCAACTGTTTTTGGTTGGTTTACATGACAACAGGGTTTTTTCACAGTATGGGTTTAGAAAGGTGTAGATTTAGTTTAGGCAAGAGCGACCAAACACACAACAATGGTACATGGTAAAGTGTTGCTGTTGCCAAAGTGTTTGCAATCTCTTCATTTGCAAAGTGTGGATTTACTTCACATTACAGATCCATTATACACATACGGTACATTCTACATACACACCAGCGTCAAGACGTCAACAGCACATTGTCACTTCGTTACAGGTACTGTTTAGTAAACAGACAGTGCCAAATCCGTAATAAAGTATTTTTGACCATTATTGTCTATGTTGAAACATGGATTGTTTTGAAACATTCCAAAACGTAAGGGAAAAACTTTTCAATTTTTGGCCTACATCGGTGTCATGTAAATGTAGCCTAAATGATTAGAGAAACATCACCAGAGAGAAGTGTTTTGACATCAAATAAAAAGAAAATGCAAGAATCATGCACAGATAGATTCACTATAAGCTCTATAACATGCATTCCGAAGGGAAAAAAACGTTCTGAACTACAATGGAGTTGCACGCTTACAATGCATGCAAACATTTACATAAGCATACAGGCCTTTTAGTTGATTTTTTTTCTCCCTCAGCCGTGTCAGACTCTGACAAAGCTTCGGCAGGCTTCTCTGTTGTGCTTATGGCTCAGTGCCACCCGCTCATGGCACCTCCTCTATAATGTTGAGAAAAGCCTTGCCAAAGTAAGAGAAATGAGATTCCTTTTTTCCATTTATACAATGTTGATAGCGAGTAAAAAGAGAAAACATTCTCTAAAGATAGAAGATACACGCAGAGGCCGATAAGAGAGCGCCGGGGCCAGGACACGGTGGCGCTGTAACTATTTCATCTTCCATGGTAACTTAAACAGCAGACAAAAGCCTTCACACTCCAGGGCCCTCTGCCAGCATGCCAAGATTGACTGGGATTGTAATAATTCATAGACTTTGGGGCTTCGCTCTCCAGAGGTGAGCGACTACATTAAGCTCTGATCAAATGGCCACTTGAATCCAGTGTTGAGCACCGGTTGAGCTCCATGTGTGCCGTATGTGGTCAGTTCAGCCAGCCAGTGACCTGAGGCTCAAAACAAGTTCTGGGTGATGTGAATGTCACCCGCCGACTCAACTTGTGAACGCATGAGATCACACATGACATCAGAAAAGCATGCAAAATTGCGCTACAGAAGCATGCGCTGTATGTGCAGAGAACACATGGCACGTGCAGCTGTAGAAACATCTGCCACAGTATTACCGTTCCACAATATCTACAGTATACAGTACTGAACATCTGCCACAATATTACAATTATTCTTGTGGACTGTTTTTTTTTTTTCCTATCAAAACATGTCTGGGTCACATTTCACTATGAATTAAAAGAAATGTATGGACCATTTAGATTTTTGTTGGCATTTATTTGCATTTGTATGTCAAATTCATTACCAATCCAAATAGCCATGCTTTACATTCTTATTATTTACAATAATTCATTCATTCATTTTCTTTTCAGCTTAGTCCCTTTATTAATCTGGGGTCGCCACAGAGGAATGAACCGCCAACTTATCCAGCATATGTTTTACGCAGCGGATGCCCTTCCAGCTGCAACCCATCACTGGGAAACATCCATACACACTCATTCACTACGGACAATTTAGCTTACCCAATTAACCTATACCACATGTCTTTGGACTGTGGGGGAAACCGGAGCACCCGGAGGAAACCCACGCCAACACGGGGAGAACATGCAAACTCCACACAGAAATGCCAGCTGACCCAGCCGAGGCTCAAACCAGCGACCTTCTTGCTGTAAGGCGAACGTGCTACCCACTGCACCACCGTGCAGCCTTATTCACAATAATGATTCTTCTTATTTATGCAATACAAAAACATATTACAGCACCAAAAAAACCCCACAATGCATAACGACAATGAGAATTAGATTACATTTTTTTTATTACAGTATTCAAATTATTATTCAAAAAATGTTCTTAGTTATCATGAAAATGTAAATAATGGATAGCACTAGATGAAATTAGTACAAAATTAGGTCAAAATTTATTTTATGGGAAAATGTTTTTTTTTTTTTTTTTTTTTTTTTTTTTTAAATTAAGCACAGATCATGTTACCTGAAGACATTTTGTAAATTCCCTACTGTAAATATACTCAAATAAAAAAAAACTATAATAAAAAAAAATGTTAGTAGTGTGAATTGCTAACTCTATTTGCAAAACTTTAAAAGGCAATTTTCTCAATATTTAGATTTTTTTTAACCCCTAGATTTCAGATTTTCAATTAGTTGTATTTTTGCCAAATTTTGTCCTGTCCTAACAAACCATAAATCAACAGGAGTCTTGTTTATTCAGCTTTCAGGTGATGTATAAACCTCAATTATAATTCTTTTATAATGG
>CAIGQV010016735.1:28686098-28718122 GCA_903798115.1 Danio jaintianensis
ATAATATAATATAATATAATATAATATAATATAATATAATATAATATAATATAATATAATATAATATAACATAATATAATAAGTTTAAAATTACAGTACTGAGGGCTCCACCATCAATAAATAGAGTCATCAAATATCACTGCTCTAAATATTTATTATTATAAATATTTATATTATTCATTCATTCATTTTATTTTCGGCTTAGTCTCTTTATTAATCCGGGGTCGCCACAACGGGATGAACCGCCAACTTATCCAGCATATGTTTTACGCAGCGGATGCCCTTCCAGCTGCAACCCATCACTGGGAAACATTCATACACACTCATTCACACACATACACTACGGACAATTTTAGCTTACCCAATTCACCTATACCGCATGTCTTTGGACTTGTGGGGGAAACCGGAGCACCCGGAGGAAACCCACGCGAATACGGGGAGAACATGCAAACTCCACACAGAAATGCCAACTGACCCAGCCGAGGCTCGAACCAGCGACCTTCTTGTTGTGAGGCGAACGTGCTACCCACTGCGCCACCGCGTCGCCCCATTTATATTATCGTCAACCTTTTAATTTCTCTACAAAACAATACATTTTATTATTATTATTATTATTATTATTATTATTATTATTATTGATAGGTTGAAGGTTTGAGTAACGGCATGCTTTGTTTCTCTTTAACAAAAAAAAAAACAACTAATGACACTGACACTAATCCATTGACCCTCTCTGTCCTTCAGATTGCAAAAAGAGATTGAGTGAGCGTACTTATGCAAAAACACTACAGCAAATGTGCGTAATGAGGTAAAATGAGAAAACCTTTAACATGAAATTGTAAAGCCAGGAACCATTGAAGACATAGCATCTGCCTCCCTGCAAACCTTCCCGCAATCCCCCACCTTATCATCATTAGCCACTGGATACAGATACAAAATAAGTAGCCCTTACAGTGGGCCATTAAAGTGTCATTTGGGCAACTGTGCATGAAGAGCCCCAGATAACACGCAGTGCTGATGCAGATCCAAGTTTTTGAATCATAGCCTCATATACAGCGCTTAAATCACACTGCACACTAAAGCAGTCAAGGGTTTCATTAAAGAGCGAGTCACTCAGCAAGACAAATACTTTCAGAATGAAGGGAGGCCACGCGTCAACAAAACCATACAAACTTATTGAGCAGCATAGCGTGTTTGGCTTTTTGTAACATCATTTGCATTTAACAACAACTGACTTAAAATGATTTGTGCTGATATTAAAATGCAAATAATATGACAATTCCCAGATAGTCTAATGCACTGCACAAATGTTATATTTCTTGTATGTATTAGAAAAAATGATGGAAAACAGAATAGAGAAATCACAAAATCATGATTTTTAGATAGAATAGAAAACAGAACAGAGATGGTAACAGAAGATTAAGTGATTTTAACTTAAATATTGAAAAAAAAAAAAGTGATAAAAAGATGTCAAAAAAACCTTAAAAAAACTCATTGTAAAAAAAAAATGCAGGGTTCCACATAATTCATTCATGCTGTCCCAACACTAATCCATTAAGTTAACTTAACTAATTTAAGTAGATTGAACATAAAACAATTAAGTTTCCCCAAAACAATCTCCAGAATTGTGTTGTTTTAGCTCATTTTAACTAAGTAGTTTGAGCAAGCAACAAAAATAATTTTTAAGTGCTATTTATATATCGAATTATATTTCTGTTCTGGAAATGCGCGCAAATTATTTGCATATTCAAACATAACAAAATTGACAAAAGCAGCAAATTCGCATTTTGACATCTTGAAAAGTGTGACGCATCAGCACAGATTCAACCAATGGTGTGAGTTTTGGGCAAAGCTATTTGTTTGACTGACTGAATACAGATGAGAGTGAGCATTTTGAAAACAGCCTTTATTTGAACTCATCCCAGCCATTAGAGTCCACATGAAATCAAAATTTACAATTTTTATTTTGCTAGTGCACATTGTGTCTAAAAATGTGAGACGCAGCACTCAGGAGTATTTAAAAAAAAAAGCCTAATGTTACCGTCAAATAAAACTGTAAACCAAATTCTTCTGATTGGTCCACTGTTTTTGTACTGAGTGGTGCTGGATGTAAAAGAGGAAATTATTTAACTTAACATGCCGTCTTAAAAACGCAGCAATCATGTAAGAGCCCAAGGCGAGACGCGAGTGTAACAGTCCTGCACGTCGATCGAGTGCATTAACATAGAAAAACAATGGATAGGTAGCGCATTGGAATGGAAAAATGTGTGGCCCCTCGAGGTGTTCAATTAATTCATGCAAGTTAATCCACTGGAAAAAAATTTTTTGTTTCGGTAATCTTTAATCAAAATGTAATCATTTCAGGATTCAACGCTAAGGATTTTTTCTACTGGCCCAATCGGTTCAGATTTTAACTTGCCCTGCCAAAATTTTCACTGGCCCCACCAAAAAAAAAAAAAAAAAGTGAATAGCTATTTCTTAGCCACATATTTTCAATAATGTGTCAAAAGCCAAACATTATTGTATACATACAATTTTATTGAGCAAAACGTTTCTTTAAATACAACTGACAATTTAAAAAATTACAATTGTGATGCTAAATTTGAAAAAAAAAAAAATTATAATAATATAAATATATATAATATAAATATATATATATTTATTTTATAAATATAAGCGAAACTGTGCACTTGACACCCACAGACATCATCACCAAATATAAACCAGAGAGGTAAGACTTTCTATTATAGAGACTTTCTATTATACAGAGAGGAAATCTATCTATTGAATTAATCAATCTATTAAAAAACTAAAAAACGCTGGCTAGAATTATGCATTATAGGCTTAAATTATAGAGAGAAATAACATGAACCGAGACTGTAGTCTGATCATGAAGCAGATCAGTGTTGACCTTTCTTTCCAGGTGTCAGTGCAGAAATTAACAAAACAATAGCCTAATACAAAATATTATAAGATTAAAATATGGAAAACTTATCAGATGTTAATTTCTGTCAATTTTCCTAACAGATAAACAGCACTCGGTAATATTTCAGCATTCTTTTACTTTCGTGTTCGACATGAAATGCACATTTACCGGTAGGAATGACATTCTGCCCTACTCATAATTCTCTCTTCATATAGCCATATATGGCTATTACGCAACCACAATACACTGTGATATAGCCTGGTTCGTTAGTTCATTGGATCGTATTGCTTTCTCACTACTGTCGATCTGCTCCAGAGTTCGTTTCAATCGAGCCGAGACTCTCATTCAGGTGATCTCGGACCAAGTGATTTGGCGTGGATTAGAGCGAGATTGAACCACGCCCCTCCAACCTTTAGTTTGCTGCGAGTGAAACGGGTCATTACACAGGGTTGGAATGCGTCATTATACTTTCCAGCTCCACAGACTTTAAGAGGTATAGTAAATCAAATATGTATTTATGAATATTTTGTTTTGACCCCTTATGGCACTTCAAATCATTTTATGAGTGAAAACCTGATGCTTACATGTCCAAGTGTCGATTTCTGCAGACCATTTCACAAGTAGGTCAGCGGCCAGACCACCAATTCTGATCATCCTTTATCATTTTATAGGCAGAAAAATATGATATTCCTCCCCCAAAACATTTGAACGAAAGATACAGATTATAAATGGTGTCGTCTGGCTTAATAAACAGCTTTGGCTGACACAATCTGCAGCATGTTATGACCCGCTCCACATCTGTAAGAGGTTGTCCACACGCCAATGCATTAAATACATCAGAGCATGGAGATAACATCGCTTATAGTGCTCGTTCCTGATGTGTAGCCTGTCGGCATGGTAACATCTCCCCGAATAGCCTCCCACCAGCCCGTTTTTTAAACCCACTAAATCAGTCCTTGAAAGAAGTATATATTTATGTATTGCTGATAACCTCTTTTCCAGAAAGTATTCATTGAAATGATATAATAACTGACACGCAAGAGGTAGACAGTGCAAAAAAAAGCTATTTGATAAATAAAAAAATTTGCAACTTCCTTTTTGGACATGGGCTTTTATGACGGGAAGAGTTTAAGCATCCCGAAAGGCCAAGTCAAATCGAATGCCAAAAAACTCTTAAGCTCGCGTGTCTAAAAAGAAATTCAATTAAATGGGATTTTAGCGTTCTGAATGCATGAGAGTCTTTGCGCAGCTGATAAGGGCTTCACCGAGCTAAGACCACCTTTATGCCAGCAAACGATCTGTTCCCTCTAAACGTGTAATCCTTACTCGCAGCACAATATGGATAGCTGAAATATCAATGCGCTGGGGAACCAATTTAAACATATCGAATCAAGCGAGGGGGACAGTTGAGGATGAACTTCCTGTGGCTTAGAGAACAACCACACAAGATTTAATGTCTCTCGCTGAATAGAGCTGAAGCCTTGATAATGGTCCATGTCCCACTAGTGGCAAACAGTCTGTATTATTCGCCATCAATAGAGGATTTTGTATTGTCCTTCATTTTCGAAGTGCCAGTTAAGGAAAACTTGAAATTCCATGGCGGTGAATGTGCTTTAGGATGAAATGCTATCATCTGAACACTCTGTTGATACAAGCTTTCAGGCACAAAATATGAGTGGTTTTAAAGTGATAAAGGACTGGTGTGGTGATTTGTAATGGTACGGATGATTTAAAACATGGCATTGAACATGAGAAGGTGCTGATGTTCGATACTGTCAGATCAGGATCATGTTATAACAACTTGAGCACATGTGAACACACTGGACATTTGGAGAGTTGGCAATTAAGGGATCCATTTAGATGGCTGATCCAATCTTTTACTTAACATAATTTTTTGATTTACTGTGAATGTTGAAAGTTTAGATCACATTGCATTGTGTTTAGTGTTGGTGAAAATTAGCAGAAAATCTTTCTACAGCAACTAGGTACTATTTAATGGCAATAGCCGGCAGCTAGCTCTCTGCAACTCTCCCACTGAAGCGAAGCTAGTACCTGGATGGGAGACCACATGGGAAATCTAGGTTGCTGCCGAAAGTGGTGTTAGTGAGACCAGCAGGGGGCGCTCAACCTGCAGTCTGTGTGGGTCCTAACACCCCAGTATATTAATTAGGACTCTATACTGCTCAGTGATTGCTGTCTTTCGGATGAGACGTTAAACCGAGGTCCTGACTCTCTGTAGTCATTTAAAAAATCCCAGGATGTCCTCTGAAAAAGAGTAGGGGTTTACCCCCGGCATCCTGGCCAAATTTGCCTACTGACCTCCTAACCATCCACATATCAGCTATTATAGTTAACTATAAAAAAGAGAGAGAAAAGAAATAAAACTAGAAATGAAACAAACGTTAACTGTTTTGTTTCATAGTTGTTTTAACTTTAGTTTAACTTTGTTTATTAAAATAGCTATATTAAATTAACTAACTAGAAATTAACCAAAACTATAAATAAAATGAATAAAAAACATATACTTTTTTTAAATAACACGAACACATGAAGAAAATGACTAAAAATTAAAAAATAAAAAAAAACTAATCAAAATATTAATACAACTATAATTTATTATTAAATATTAATGATACTAAACTAACACTGCCTCAAAGATATTTGTGGTGTTTTTACACTATACTAACCTCACCAAATATTACATATATATGTAATTGGTTTTCAAAATCTTAAAATTCATATTTCACATGAAAGCAATAATTTGCATTACTTAAAAATATATGGACAGCTTGCATGCTTTTTTGAAACGGCTTCAAATCAGATATACAACAGAATACAACCAAAGACCTCAGACAAGAACACACCACAATTTTAGAGATGCACAAAATTCACAATCAAACAGAACAGGATATTCACACACATTTAAATGAACACTAACATTAGAGCATTTCAGCAGCATATCAGCAGCATTTGCATAACATCAATAGACAACCGAATCACAAATTCAGGCCACTGAGACAATAAAAGAAGATCTAAAGGCCACTGTAATTGCTTCAATAACAGTTTATGGAGAGTGTCCACTCTTTAACTGTGTAATAAAACTTCAATTACCTTCAATGACATCAGGAATCCTTAGCAGAGAAAATACTAGTGATGTCCAGCAGAAAAATAGTCAAATAATCATTTCTAAAAGACATTTTCTAAAAATAGATTTAGCCAATTTATCTGGGAAGAACTTCTTTCTTTTAAGGCTCCAATCAAGTACTTTGTACACCTCTAAATTACCCATCGCACACGAGTAATTGAATGCCTAAGATTATGCTTAATTAATAAATTACAGGGCCACGCACAATGAGCAGTCATTAATGTTGCCAAGAGGCTTGATTTGATACATAAATGTTTTAACGGCTTTGGTGATCACATTATGCCATCTCAAATTATTAATTAAAGAAAGCCGATTAAATTATTTGCTCCATTATGTATTTTAGGGATTCAGCGGGCATTGTGGAGCGGTTTCTCTCGCACCTTTTTAGCAGGCAGGATTTAAGTGCCTATTTGAAATCAATTTCTCTAATAATGATCCTAATGAGCTCATCAATTAAGTCTGCCATAATGGGATGTTAGCTCGGCTTGTGGTTATCACTTTAAGTCTGCCACTAATTTCCATGCTTCATCTATCAAAGATGATTGGCTAATACGGTGTCGGCCTGTTAGGGGTGATATGGAGATCAGAGGAGGACGCCATGTCGAAACCTTTGCCAGCTACGAGAGCGGATAACAACGCCATCGCTGATATCCTCAGAGACCCCCGCGTCTGTCTCTATGGTTCTTTATGTTCCGTTCATCTCTTTAGGTGCGAGAAGGGGTCCACGTTCGGTGGGCGGGGGCTGGCTCGTAGACTGGGCCGTCCTGCACACCCCATTTAAAGCGCTTTATGTAAATGAGCCCGATAATGGATTTCAACATCTCGCTCTTATTTACATAAGCAAGCTTTTCAATGGTGGTTCCACATCAGGGATTCCATTATTTAGCTCCTTTCAGGGCCGTTTATGAGCTTTGCCCTTTCCTCTGACCCTCCCATTTCAGCATCTCCCCAAAGCACAGGCCTGTGATGACAGTGACAAGCACACACTCTTCATGTTCACCTAATGTATGCTTTGCCTAACCGCCGACTGTTTTCTTAAAGCTCAGTGTGTGTATAGAGCAGCAGGATATAATAGGCACTCCAGCAGCGTCATTGTTTGAGACGTGGTGGTCTATACAGAGGAATCTCATGACGAAACCTCTCAAGAACATCATACTTCATCTAGGCTTATCTGATTTTCTTGTTAATTACTGAAGCTTTCATCAAGATCTATGGTATATCACAATATTGACATAAGCTGAAAAAAGTCACTTTAACAGGTATAATAACACACAATACTTGTTTTCTTCTTGTGATTAATTGCTGAAGCTTACATCAAGATATACTATATCACAATATTGACCTAAGCTGAAAAAAAGTTTAGGTATCACTTAACAATGATCTCATTAGTAAACATTACTTAATGCAATAAAATCAACAGTGAGAAAAAGCCACATTTTTTATTTACAGTTACCATGTTAAAATTAGTTTAAATAAATACAACTGAATTGTATTAGTTATTAACTTTGTCTTTTTTTTAACTGATTACAACTGATTGTAAGTTTTTGATTTAACTGATTACAACTGATTTTAATGTGTTTTTATGTGGCACTTACTAAGAAATTAATGTTTTGTAGTTTTTTTGTTGTTGTTTAGTTTAACTAATACAAAACAAATGTAACCTTATTGTAAAGCATTAACAAACAATAGGCCTACAAATAGTCATAGAATTAACATGTGAAATGTTCATGTTTGAAATCTGCAAGTTGTTGCTAGAAGGGATACAGCTGTGACGTGAATTTAACAAGAATTATTTATATTATAATTTATATTTATTGAATAACCCATTAATTCTATTTTAACAACGTAAAAAGCACTCTCAAAGTTGAAATAATAAATTATTATTCACGGTATTTTGAAGTGCCCACGATATCACAATATATTGAATTTGTGAATATCAGCATGCATCTGACTTCACCCCAAAATCAAAAGATTAAGATTGTTTAGCAGAAAGAATATTAAGGCGGGCGGTGGTGCAGTGGGTAGTGCTGTTGCCTCACAGCAAGAAGGTCACTGGTTCGAGCCTCGACTGGGACAGTTGGCATTTCTGTGTGGAGTTTGCATGTTCTCCCCGTGTTCGCGTGGGTTTCCTCCGGGTGCTCCAGTTTCCCCCATAAGTCCAAAGACATGCGCTATAGGTGAATTGGGTAAGCTAAATTGTCCGTAGTGTATGTGTGTGAATGAGAGTGTATGGGTGTTTCCCAGTGATGGGTTGCAGCTGGAAGGGCATGCGCTGCGTAAAACATATGCTGGATAAGTTGGCGGTTCAATCTGCTGTGGCAACCCCGGATTAATAAAGGGACTAAGCCAAAAAGAAAATGAATGAATATTAAGGTTATTTTTATCATGTAAATTGATGGTACATGCAAATCCACTGCCATGTATATGACACTACTTAAGGATCATCAAAGCCATTTATATTTATGAATGATATTAGTGATGCATGCAGGATTTTTACAAACATAAATCTGATTTTCTATTGATATTCAGGAGAGTCACATGCCATTTATTTTGAATGCATTTAGCTAAATGTATATAACAACATCGTGCAGAGGAAATACAGATGCAAATTGTCTAGCTAACTCTGGCACAACATTTGTGCTGTGCATAATCCCTGTTAAATAATTAAATAAACTAAATGGGCAAAACAGTTTATACACATATATCCAGTTGAAGGTAAAATTATTAGCCCTCCTTTGAAATTTGAATTCAAAGTTTTTTGGGAGGAGGTTTGGGTAAATATTATTACCCCCCTTGTTCTGGCTACAGAACAAACCACTGTTTCTGTCTTTAAATTGTACCTTAAATAACTAGTAAAATATTGTTTACTGTGATCATGGCAAAGACAAAAGAAATGTGTTATTAGAAATTGGTTATTAAAACTCTTATGTTTAAAAATGTGTTGAAAAAAAAATCTCAATGTTAATCAGCACTTGTGAAATATTTGAAAATAACAAAAAAAGTACACACATATACATATATACACATACAGTAGGACAAATATTATTTATAGAAAAAATAATAAATGATCATTAATATTAGTAATGTATTTATAATAAAACTCCGTCTGCATGCTTGGCTTCATTGATTTTACATTAAGGTTTTAATTTGCTTTTATCTTCAGTATATAAATGAGTTTAGAATAAGCGAGTCGTACAGACAGCCAATAATGTATAAATATGCATATGCATGATTAATATGGCAAAATTAACCGTGACACAACCAAATGATTAATTAACGCATGACTTTGTTTGATTAATTGATTTATTAAAAATGTTAAAGAACTCATTTGTTATTTCATGGTAAACTAGGTAAGTAGTGCAAATACCAAGTGAGAGGTTACCAAACAATATGGCTTTTCCACGGCTTCAAGCATATATTCCATGTTTTCTGATATAACATTATAACACTTTACAATAAGGTTGTATTAGTTAATGTATTTACTAACATGAACAAATAATGAACAATACATTTACTACAGTATTTATTCATCTGTTAACGTTAAAAATACAGTTGTTCATAGTTAGTTGATGTTATATGTTGATGTTATATTAGTTGATTATATGACTAATAATTAACAAGCATGAATTCGCATTGAATAGTGCATTAATAAATGCTGTACAAGTATTGTTCGTTATTAGTTCATGTTAGTAAGTACATTAACTAATGAAACCTCATTAGTAAAGTGTGACCATTACTCTCTATATGCATTCTCAAATGTAATGTTTTACCATTTAATCACATCTGAACTGTCCTTTAAAAGTGAAAGAAAAACCAATAATTCAGTTAATATACTTTTTAAAACATTTTCTTTCACCCATTTTAATCTAAAAGTGCAATTTAATGATGCTCTGGGAAATTTGACAGTGCAGTTCTCAATGATTCACATTTAAGTAAATTGTTAGAATTCAGAATGCTCCAAAATGATATTGTTTCATGTAGTTTTATGTGCACGCAGCACAGTGCGAGCAGGGTTTGCACATAAGTGGAGCTGTACATAATGAAATGCAAAACCTGTGCAGCTAACAATTGGAGGCTTGTGTAGCAGCTTAGCCTGTTGGTCCAAGGCTATTCGTCATAATCAGCGGCACTTTTCTCATTAGTAAAAAGCCATTACTCGTCGACTTTATCAGCCACCCAGCGTTATCGGCGCTGCAGCAGCAATCCTTGCATGCAGTGGCGGGGATGAAAGGTGTCCCAGCGTGCCTTAATAAGGCTAGTGTTTCAGAAGTCCTCGGTCAGGTGTCACTTCATGCCTGCGTTGAGTCAATTCTCACCCACTGCTGCAACAGGCTTACAAATTGAGGAGAAAATGTTCACAGTAGGCCCCTATCCAGCATAAAAGAAACGCACCATTCTGTGTTTTCGCTATTTAGAGGCCCAAAGATGGGAGTTCATTGTTAGGCTGTCAAGAAGACAAGTGAGGTCCCACCACGACACCATTGGGACGACGCTACTTAATCAGATGGCAATTTCAGCTTATAGTCTCGGACAGCACATTTATGTATGATAATATTTGCACAATACCACAAACTTTTTGACAGATTTTTCAATTTGTCACACTGATTTTATAAAAGTCTTTTAATGGTTAATATGTGACTATGGACCACAAAACCAATCACAAGTGTGGATTCTTGAGATTTATTCAAATGTTTTCCGTTGATGTAATGTTTGTTAGGATAGAAAAATATACAACTATTTACAATTCTGGAATCTGACTGTTTGAAAAATTCAAAACTGCCTTTAAAGTTTAGCAAATTAAGCTAGCACTGCATATTACTAATCAAAATTAAATTTTGATATATATTTACAGTAGGACATTTACTAAATATCTTCCCAGAACATGATCTTTACTTAATATTCTAATGATTGGTGATGTAAAAGAAAAATCTTTTCATTTTGATCTGTTAGATGATGAGGAATCGGATGGCAATTTCAGCTTATAGTCTCATACAGCACATTTACACTACATTTTAATATTCCAACAACACCACAAACTAATGTCTGCATCAAGCTTTTCAGATTTTTCTATTTCTCACACTGATTTTATAAAAGTCTTTTATGGTTAATATGTGACCATGGACACGTGCAAATATGTGCAAATTTTTTGAGATTTATTGAAAATTTATTGAAGAATACTACTCACATTCATACTGTATAGAACATACTTTTCTAACGCTCGAGTAGTAAATTCAAATTCAAATGCAGTACCTACTGAGTAGTAGGCGATTTCAGACGCAGCCATACATCATCTGAAAGATAAATAAATGAGTGTTCCATTCATGTCATTTCTGTTAGGATAGGATAATGTTCATTTGGCTGGGATACAACTATTTAAAAATCTGAAAACTGAGGGTTCACAAATTCAAATTACACAAAAAAAGCAAATTACACTCTTAGCAATTTAGATTACTAATCAAAATTACGATTAGTAATAAAAATTGTAAATTTCCTATTGCAAATATATCTTCATGAACACGACCTTTAGATAATATTGGCATGAAAGAAAAATCTAGCATTTTGATCCATAAAATGGCTACTTTTAGGGAGAAAACATATTCCCATGCAAGTTAAGGCTTAAGGTCCAGGGTCATGTATTATTTTGATTAGATATTTAATATGTGTATTTTGCAAAAGAAAAAATAGATAAGGGTGTTTAAAAGTTTAAAGTGTAAAATATTTGAGCAACTATTAATTTAAGTAATGCATAATATTAATTAATTACACATATGTGGTTAGGGTTGGAATGCAGGTTAGGTTTAGTTAGGTTTAGCAGGTTAGGTTTAGCATGTAATAATGCATTGTAGTAAGTACATGAAACGTGTAAAAAGGACACCTTAAAATAAAGTGTTTTCAGTTTTTTGGATTCAGTTGGTTACCTTTATTTAGTTAGTTAGTTCGTTTTTATGTAATTTGTGAAAATGTAGCAATTACAGCAATGTGGCTCTGTTTTCATTCATTCATTCATTTTTCTTCAGCTTTGTCCCTTTATTCATCAGGGGTCATCACAGCGGAATGAACTGCCAACTTATCCAGCACTTACACAGCGCATGCCCTTCAAGCTGCAACCCAGTACTGGGAAACACCTATACACATTCATTCACACACACACACACACACTACAGCCAATTTAATAATAATTATAATAATAATAATTCCTTACATTTATATAGCGCTTTTCTATACACTCAAAGCGCTTTACACATTGGGGGAATCTCCTCATCCACCACCAGTGTGCAGCATCCACCTGGATGACGCGACGGCAGCCATATTGCGCCAGACCGCACACCACACACCAGCTGATTGGTGGAGAGGAGACAGAGTGATGAAGCCAATTATGATATGGGGATGGTTAGGAGGCCATGATGGACAGAGGCCAGTGGGCAAATTTGGCCAGGATGCCCTACTCTTTTTCGAAGGACATCCTGGGATTTTTAATGACCACAGATTTTTAATGAGTCAGGACCTCGGTTTAACGTCTCATCCGAAAGACGGCGCTCACTGAGCAGTATAGAGTCCCCATCAATGTACTGGGGCGTTAGTACCCACACAGACCACAGGTAGAGCGCCCCCTGCTGGTCTCACTAACACCACTTCCGGCAGCAACCTAGCTTTCCCATGTGGTCTCCCATCCAGGTACTGACCGGGCGCAGCCCTGCTTAGCTTCAGTGGGCAACCATGTGAGAGTTGCAGAGAGCTAGCTGCCGGCAGTACTGCGACAGTGCTAGCCATTGAGCCACCATGTCGCCTGGCTCTGTTTTTCAGTAAAAACATTTTATTGCAAATATGACAGTAATAACAATTTAAGTTATTCCACTTTTTCTTTTTTTTTGGCAATGTTTTTAAATTTACTGGCACTTAGTTATTAAAAGCTGTTCCTTTTTTCAGTGTACAACTATAGCTAATGCTTATTTGCATGGATTTGGAATGTATCCATAATAATAATTATGTATTAAGTGCTTTAAGTGCTATGTGTATGTTATATATTGTAGGCCAGACTTACAATTCAAAAAGTTTACATTCACAATGCAGAATAGTTTATTGATTATTGATAAATCTTTGACCCAAAAAGGGTTGAAGCAAAAAAAACAAAGACCTGGTCCTCATATGTTTTGCTCATATTAGCACAAAGGCCCCTTGAAAGCATGCAGAGCTGCACTTCTAAATGGATGCTGGTGAATGTGACTCAATGCTCCGCAGGTACATCTAACCGGTGCTCCGTGATTTCACACCTTGATTATAACACATGCACTCATGCACCGGAGTGCGCAGAGGTCATTACGGTCTGGCTGAGGAGTTTGTGGGCATGTAATTAATACTGTAGCTTTAACATTTCAGCGGCAGTGGCCATGGTGGTGAGTGAGTTAATCACCAGGGGAGCCAGTGCTATGAAATGACTCTCCGCTTTTTACGAATGGCTCCCCATCTCCCCTCTTAATCTGTATTTTACGAGTGAGAAACTTTGCATTATGCAAATCGGTGGATGGGAACAGGTGACATTTCAACGGAGAACACGAGCAACAGCCCAGTCTGGTCTGGGACGCTGATTTAGACATTAGTATCTGTCATCGCCGAGTGCCCAAGCCTTGATCTGCAAAGCTGAAGAAAATATCTGCCTTAATCTATCAGATTTAAGGTGGAAATGGCAGGAGAGTGTTTAAGGTTCAGACTCTGAGTGGTTATTTGTATGACGGCGTATGAGATTAAATAGACAGTGATCCAGACCTCAAATATAATTTGTTTGCTGTATGTTTGCTTTCTGTGAAACCTGCCCAAACAGCTCTTTAAGGTCACTTTGGGCTTGACAAGCATATTTCATTGCTTGCCTAATATTGGGCTAAAGAGCCAATAAAAATAGGTTCACGTCAACGCTGTTATTATTATATGCAACATCTTATTGCTTATATATATTAAAAGGCTATTTTGATGTACTTGCTCTGTTGGACTCAATAGCTGAACCCTGAAATCCAAAAGAAATCTTAGCAGATGCATGTGGACTATAAGAATATGTGGATTTGTTAAGTGAAATGTTTTACTTGTGTGAAAACAGAATACCCAGCATTGTATTTGTTTGTGTGTTTAAAAGATGTCTAATAGATGTCTTGGTGAAAGCAAAACAAGTGAAAATCTAATAGGCATCTAAAAATAGACTAGTTATCAACTAGACAAGAATGAATGACTACACATGTGAAGTCTGTCTAATCTGTCTATTTGATGACTGTAATCTATTTTTGGACTATTGTTAGATGTCTATTAGATTTTCACTGACAGCTCAAATTTAGCCTTGATTTAGTCAAGACAAGTATGTTTGGACATCTATTAGATGAGGGCAAATAGCACATAACACAAGAAATCCCACAGATTTTCTTCAAAAATTAGCACAGATAAACAAAGTTTAAAAGAAAATTGAAGATTCAACGTATTCAAAATTAGATTAAACACAATTGATTAAACATGTTAAATAAAATAATGATTAAACATAAAAATGTACAACAAAAACTGTCAATTTTGTAAGTTGTAATAAACCATGTTACTGTTCATTTAGAAAGAAATAAAAAATACATATATTAGTATAAATAAAACACAAAAAAGATCATTGGAGCACATTTTACAAAAATGCGTGATGCTTGATTTAAACATGTTTACTTTGCTGTCTATTTTTAATTATTTCTGCAATTTACAAGCAAATGATTGAAAATTTTTTCCACATCAGTGTGGTTTCAGTTTGAATCATGTTGGATATTTATTTAAAATGTATTGAAAATCCAAATAAACATTTATGAATAAACAACTACGTTGAAACAAAACCAAAGCAAAAGCAGTCCTAAAACAAAACGCTCCATATACCACCACACCCTTATTTAAAACCACAAAGTCAAAGGTGTGCTCCTTCCCCCCCACAATCCCAGGCATAAAAGCCATCGAGCCACCGTTCCACCTTAAATGAGAGCATCAGCACAAGCTTGGCTGCCCCTGGCTAATGTTTGCATCCAATAAAGAACAAATCAGCACCCAACTTGGCTCATCTTATCACGCAGTCATAACTGATGATCAAAGAAGTCATAAAGATCCCATTTAATCTTTCGCCTATCTATCACACTGATGTCTTCATCGTCTTTGTGCAGCGGTAATATCAGCCCATTACCAAAGCAAAATAGATCTGGCGTGCATACAAGGCGAATGAAGTGCTCACTTTGACGTGACAGCGTGATCAGTGAGAGCGGTAATCTGCAGGAATAAAAAAAAAGATCTCAATTATTCGCCCGGCATAATGTGGGAGAGCAGCTTCACGCATGCACATCTGCTTTCATATATTGTGACACGCGCTGATAAAACATCCTTGCCAATTTACACTCTCTCTGCTTGACTAATCTCCAACAGCTCCCGGCACCTCTAATCACTCCATCAGCCGCCAGAGAGACGGCTCCAGTCCGACCGGAGGAAAAACAGCCTTTCCGAAGAGAGGGCTGTTCAATTGCCACCCAAATGAGAGGGACATTGGAAGACTATCCTCAATTCAAATTACATTTGTAAATGAGGCAAGCTCTTTTAATACGGAGGCATTAGGGATTTTTATCTTGCGGCCTGTGAATATAAAGGGACATTACAGAGCCCAGAGTGCTGCCTGCATTCAACGGCTCAGGTAAATTACAACGGCTCCGGCCGAGAGGAGCCGTTCGCTATGGACCGCACCAGTGGAGACCATTATTGTAATAACTTATCTGCGCCGTGCCGCTGAAATGCATAAAATAACTGATATGAAAAGCAACCAAAACACTCATTTTTCATCTTAAAACACAGCCATTTAGTCAAAATGTGTGATTTAAAGAGAGTTACAGTGCAGTAAGGCGCCAGAGTTTGAGAACACTATGGAAATGTTTTGATTAGCATTTGTTTTATACAACCATAATAATAGTTACAAAATGAAAAACCAATTCTTTTAATTCTGAAATATAAGAATGTTTCCTGTAGCACTTCAAATTATTAGTATTACTAATTTACTAATTTACTTTAATATTAACTTAAACTGAACATAAATGTTCATTTTTTTGCTCAAAACTGCTTGTAAATGAAAAATAATTAAATTACAATGAACCGCCAAGTAATGCTGAATTAAACATGATGTTTACACCAACAATCTTTTTTTGCAGCAGCAGCAAAATCAGTTTATAGATGCAGTGCAAAATCTCAAGTTTCATATTTAATTATTTATAGAACTTTTATCATTTTAAAAAGTGTATCTTAAGTCATAAGCGCAAAAATGCCTGAGACCACATAAAACAAAAGAATTTAAGAAAAAAATCTATGAAAATCTGTGAATTTACTGTTTTGGGGGTCTGTTTTAGTTTTATGAAATAAAATTACAAAAACTATAAAATGTATACATTTTTTTGTGTTTTTTGCAACAAAAAATCTCTAAATTACAACATTTTTATATTTATTTTTGGAAGAAATGTCAGTGGTTTATAAAATAAAACAAAAAGTGCTTGTAAACAAAAACAAAATCGCTGTACTGTAAATCAAGTGAAAGCTGTCTCTCTTTTTTTTGCATAGCTGTATATGAAAATAATCTTATGCTAAATAGGGAAAACCTCCTAAACACAAAACAGCCAAAATCAAATATCACCAGAAGACTGAAGGAATTCAAGCGCTGTAATACTCTGAGCTCTAATTAAAACCAGCGCACAAGATCCAGTCGTATTTTATAATTACTCCCCCGGCATGCTTGGGAACGGCCCCTCACGCAACCATCATTACCCCAATTATCATAAATTTCCCTGTGCACCAATTAACAATATGGGAGGGCAGTGCTGCATGTATTTTAAGTGTTATAATTAAGCCAGGCTCTTTTGTTAATTAGCCTGTTCTGACTCTTTGCTTTTTATGCTGCTCGTCTACTCATTACCAGAGTCATTTAATTCAATTAGCACCTTAATTAGATGAACAGCCATGTTCTGATGTTGCAAGTCTTGTTGGAGGAGCGAGGCATGATTAGCAAAGACAAACACGGCATGCAAATCGCGGATGCCACTGTTGGAGGTGGACCCGAGCTATGGAGACGAGCCAGATCACACAAGTGCACAGTCAGGGACAATAATGAGCACCAAAACACACACAGCGGGCCACATCCTGACAGACAAATAAGTCACTAACAAACATCATATGTATCAAAATGATTAAATGGTTCAGAGAAATTGCTGTAAATGGTTAACATTTCTTTTAAAATGTCAACATATTAATAAAAAAATTTATATATATATATATATTGTATTATTTACTCGCCCTTGTTTAAGCTGATATAATCCATGCTCATTGGGGCAAAATGACATTACATTGTTTCTTTACTGTAAAAAAAAAATACTGGGTTCCACAAAATTCCTTCATGTTGTCCCAAAACAAATCGATTAAGTTAACTTGATTGTTTGTTTGTTTGTTTTTTGCAAAATTTTTGTGGATTGAACATAAAACAATTAAGTTTTACCAAAAAAAACCTCAAGAATTAAGTTGATTCAGCTTATTTTAAATAAGTACTTTGGGTAAGCAACAAAAATAATTTATGAGTGTTGGCACAAAAAGCCTTTTTAGTTTTATCAGAAAAACAGATAAACATAAATATGACAACATTTTAGTTTATTGGCGGTTGTATGTATTAAATGTATGCAATGTTTATATGATAACATCATAATTGTTCTTTTAGCGATCTGACATTACCGAATAACAAAAACACATCTTGAAAGTATTCAACTTTGTGCATAATGAACCCTATTGCAATGAAGTTAGACACTATAATTCCAGGGAAGAAAAAACATCCAGTATGTTATAGATATAGTTAAGTAACATTAGACAACTGCCTTTTTATAGTATATAAGTGTGTGAGCATGATTATAAATAGGGCTGTGTGATATTGAAGTATAATGCAATATGTGATATCATGCTAAATAATGCAATATTCTTTTTTAAAACATTTTATTTTAAATGTTATATGTTTTATATTATTTCAGGGAAAAGAAAGCATCACTACAACTTCTGAAAGTGAGCAGCCATGTTGTACTGTTGCATAAAACAAATAAGACATTTTAATGACTAATTTCTAATAACTGATTTCTTTTATCTTTGCCATGATGACAATACACAATATTTTACTGGATATTTTTCAAGATATCAGTATTCAGCTTAAAGTGCCATTTAAAGGCTTAACTAGGTTAACTGGGCAAATTTGTGTAACTAGGCAAATCATTGCATAATGGTGGCTTGTTCTGTAGACAATCGAAAAAAAAATAATGTTTAAGGGAGCTCATAATATTGACCTCTTAATGGTTTTAAAAAAAAATTAAAACTGCTTTTAAAAACAAATAAGACTTTCTCCAGAAGAAAAAATATTATAGGAAATACTGTGAAAAATTCCATCATTCCATCATAAACATCATTTGGGAAATATTTGAAAAAAAATAATAATAATTCACAGGAGGCCTAATAATTTTGATTTTAACTAATATATATATATATATATATATATATATACAGTGCATCCGGAAAGTATCCATAGCGCTTCACTTTTTCCACATTTTTTTATGTTACAGCCTTATTCCAAAATAGATTAAATTCATTTATTTATTCAAATTCTACACACAATACCCCATAATGACAATGTGAAAAAAGATTTTTTGAAATTGTTGCAAATTTATTAAAAATAAAAAACCTGAAAAATCACATGTACATAAGTATTCACAGCCTTTGCTGTGAAGCTCTAAATTGAGCTCATTCTGTACATTCTGTTTCCACTGATCATTCTTGAGATGTTTCAGCAGCTTAATTGGAGTTCACCTGTGGTAAATTCAGTTGATTGGACATGAATTGAAAAGGCATACACCTGTCTATATAAGGTCCCAGGGTTGACAGTGCATGTCAAAGCACAAACCAAGCATGAAGACAAAGGAATTGTCTGTAGACCTCGGAGACAGGATTGTCTTGAGGCACAAGGCTGGGGAAGGTTACAGAAAAGTTTCTGCTGCTCTGAAAGTTCCAGCACAGTGGCCTCTGTCATCCGTAAGTGGAAGGTGTTTGGAACCACCAGGACTCTTCCTAGAGCTGGCCGGCCGTCTAAGCTGAGTGATCGGGGGGGAAAGGGCCTTAGTCAGGGAGGTGATCAATAACCCGATGGTCACTCTGTCTGAGCTCCAGTGTTCTGGAGAGAGGAAAACCTTACAGAAGGACAACCATCTGTGCAGCAATCCACCAATCAGGCCTGTATGGTAGATTGGCCAGACGGAAGCCACTCCTTAGTAAACTGCACGTAGCAGCCCACCAGCAATTTGCCAAAAGGCATCTGAAACAAAATTCTCTGGTCTGATGAGACTAAAATTGAACTCTTTGGAGTGAATGCCAGGCGTTACGTTTAGAGAAAACCAGGCACCGCTCACCACCAGGCTAATACCATCCCTGCAGTGAAGCATGGTGGTGGCAGCATCATGCTGTGGGGATGTTTTTCAGCAGCAGGAACTAGGAGACTAGTCAGGATAGAGGGAAAGATGAATGCAGCAATGTACAGAGACATCCTGAATGAAAACCTGCTTCAGAGTGCACTTGACCTCAGACTGGGGTGATGGTTCATCTTCCAGCAGGACAATGACCCAAAGACGAAAAATATCAAATATGACCCAAAAATATCAATGGAGTGGCTTCACAACAACTCGGTGAATGCCCTTGAGTGGCCCAGCCAGAGCCCAGAAATAAATCCTATTGAACATCTCTGGAGAGATCTGAAAATGTCTGTACATTGTCGCTTCCCATCTAACCTGATAGAGCTTGAGAGGTACTGCAAAGAGGAATGGGCAAAAATTCCCAAAGACAGGTGTGCCAAGCTTGTGGCATTATATTCAAAAAGACTTGAGGCTGTAATTGCTGCCAAAGGTGCATCAACAAAGTATTGAACAAAGGCTGTGAATACTAATGTACATGTGATTTTTCAGGTTTTTTATTTTGAATAAATTTGCAACAATTTCAAAAAATCTTTTTTTCACATTGTCATTGGGTATTGTGTGTAGAATTTTGAGGAAATAAATGAATTTAATCCATTTTGGAATAAGGCTCTAACATTAAAAAAAAGTGAAGCGCTATGAATACTTTCCGAATGCACTGTATATATATATATTAGTTTTTTTCCCCATTGTAAATAAGTTTGATATTACACCTATACATTTTAATTCTCAATACCAATGGGACAAAGTAAAATTAAGAATGTTCCTTGTAAAAGTTACAAAAGTCCATCAGTCAAGAGCAGTGAGTGATTTTTATCCTTTTCTTTTATCGTTTGATTAATAATGATAAGCACAGCACCAGGAATATAGAGTGTTGTCACTTTAAGAGGTGCGCAGTTCAGATTTACAGTTGCACTTTCCTTTTCATTGTTAACTCTTTATGTTTAACAAATTAGGGTTTACATAAATAATCACTAAGCAAAGCATTTGAGCATTTAGGCACAGCTTAAGCCAAACAATGACTTTACTTTTTAAACTAAAAGATGCCATGTGTGTTTTGCTCATCTCTGAGGCTGAGCGTATGCACAGAACAGCACGAGTTCTCTTTCACGGTTTTAGAAACATGAATGAATTGAAAACACTTCAATAAGTAACGCACATCCCATGCTGCAAAGGTCACATTACATGATTTCACTAATTTTCACGTTAAACTGACCTTTGCTGAGAAATGAATGGAGACTGCTTGTAAAGGGGCGGTATGATGCATAATCGTTTTGTCCCTATTGATGCTTTTTCATAATCATTAGAGGCCAAAATCAAAATCCAATTACTATTTACTCAAGTGGTTTCAAAACATTATAAAGAAGATATTCTAACCATTGACTTATATGAAAAACAAATACTATGGAAGTCAATGGATACAGCTTTTCATTCATTCATTCATTCATTTTCTTTTCGGCTTAGTCCCTTTATTAATCTGGGGTCACCACAGCGGAATGAACCGCCAACTTATCCAGCATATGTTTTACGCAGCGAATGCCCTTCCAGCTGCAGCCCATCACTGGGAAACATCCATACACACTCATTCACACAGATACACTAGAGACAATTTAGCTTACCCAATTCACCTATACCACATGTCTTTGGACTTGTGGGGGAAACCGGAGCACCCAGAGGAAACCCACGCGAACACGAGTAGAACATGCAAACTCCACACAAAAATGCCAACTGACCCAGCCGAGACTCGAACCATCGACCTTCTTGCTGTGAGGTGATGGTGCTACCCACTACGCCACCGTGCAGCCCTTACAGCTTTTCAGCTTTCTTCAAAATATCTTCTTTTGTGTTCAACAGAAAAATGTAACTCATAAAGGTTTTAAATAAGAAAATGGTGAGTAAATGATGACAGAATTTAAATTTTGGGATGAACTATCACTTTAAATCTCGCAGAAAGATAAAATGGCTGGATGCAGCTTAACCTACTAATTATTATTATTCAATCACAAGATGGTTTCCCCTAGTCCAAAGACATGCGTTATAGGTGAACTGGATGAACTAAATTGGCTGTAGTGTGTGAATGGGAGAGTGTGTATGTCTTTCCCAGCACTTAGGGTTGTGGCTGGAAAAGCATTTTGTGGTAAAACATATCCCAGAGTAATTGGCGGCTGATTTTGCTGTGGCGATCCGTTATAAAGCAAGGAATAAGCCAAAGGAAAGTGAATGAGTCAGTGTAAAGATGATTCATAGTACCCAGATGAGCCTGTGTTATCAGTTTAATCCCTTGTTAACTGAAAATAACCAGCCTGATCTCACAAAGAAATGTAACGATTTTATTTAATGTCAGAAAAGTGGCTAATTCATATGATTTCATTCTTATTATTAACCCCATTTATAATAATAACCCATTCCAATCGAATATCAAAGTTTGGATGAGATATATAGATGATTGTTTTATGATATGGTCAGGCACAGAACAAGAATTAGACTCATTTACAACTTTTATAAACTCAAAAATTTCTTCTATTAAATTTACGACAGAAAAGAGCACAGATTCTGTAAATTTTTTGGATGTAAAAGTAAGTAGAGTAAATAAGACATTACATACTACAATATATCGAAAACCAACGAATAAAAACACGGTTTTATCTATGGACAGTTACCATCCAGTCCATATTAAATGGAGTTTGCCAGTTACATAGTTACAGTTACAGTCAGCTACATAGACTAAAACGTAATTGTAGTACTGTAGAAGAGTTTGATAAACAGAAAAATGCATTATTTCAAAGATTTCTTTCGAGAGGATATCCGCAAAGTTGGTTGAATAATGCATTATATAAGGTAAATAAATTACATCGACAAGATATTTTGAAAAAAGTAAAACCCACTAAAAAACTAAAACAGTTTTCAGTAAATTGCTCATTAATATATAATGAACATATCAATTTTATTAAATCAACGATTCATAAACATTGGCATATATTATCTTCCGACGAATCTTTAAATAATAAATTTCAATATCATCCATTATTCACCTTTAAAAGATCCCATAATTTAGCAGATATGATGATTAACTCAGATATTGTAAGAGATAAGAAACTCACTTTTATACAAGGTTGTTTTCCGTGCTGAAATTGTGCCACATGTCAGAATTTAGTAAAGTGTAAGGAATTTTTGAATCCAGCAACAGGTAAAAATATAAAAATAAAAACCTGTATTACCTGCTCTACTCGTAATGTGGTCTACATGTTAAAATGTCCGTGCCAAAAGATATATATATAGGGAAGTCATCACGTCAGTTGAAGTTGCGAATTAGTGAACATAAATCAAGTATACAACGACAAGATATAACTTCGGCAGTTGCAAGACATTTTATAGATTTTGGACATGATGTTAAACAATTAGAATGTATAGGAATTGAAGAAGTATTTGAGTCACATAGAGGAGGTAATCTAAATAAAAGATTATTGCAAAGAGAAGCGTTCTGGATTCATAAATTAAAATCACTTACACCAAGAGGAATGAATGAGGAATTGGACCTTTCTGTGTTTCTTTAATGGTTTGTTGTTTAGCTATAATACTGTGAATCATGGTTTTGAACATGTAATGATACAAATATTGTGATAAAAATGTATTTTTAATATTTTTGGACTGTCAGAGTTTCATTGCATTGATGTAGATATGAATAAGTGAATGATGATAATTGATATGTTGTTTTCCTGTGGAATGGTGTTTTTTAAGGTGAAGGTAAATATTTCTTTTGTGGTCAATTATAGTATTTGAAATGAAAATGAGACAACAAATAACGTAATGTGATTGATTGTGGGATAAAGGGGTGGAGTGAGAGGATTGTGTCACACACTGAGGAAGGCATTGTGCCGAAACGTTTGTTTTGTATCACCTGAAGAATGTAAAATAAATATTATACAAAGTAATTATTTGATGAGTGCGAATCGTGACCTTCTGAATAATATTATTAACCCCACCCATAAACCTTCCCCTCATTAGGGGGGATAAGCAAATCGTACTAAAACGTACAAATGAGATTGTACAAATTAATACAAACGTATGAATTGCAGTGAGATTGCGTTGGAATAACATCTGGATTGTTATGATTTCTCATTTGTAAGTCACTTTGGACAAACAGTGTCTGATAAATATAAAGAAAAAAAAAGGGCTGCTAGTAATATTAGTTTCTAAACAATTTGAGATGGAATATACAGTACGTCACACCGCAAGACACCGCGAGCAGCCCAAATACCCACAGTCATGCATAAACAAGGCATTTTCAGAATATTAAGAGGAAAGAGGAACATTTATTGCAAAGTGCTGCGGTTGCGTCTTGCCATAGAAGCCCAGCGCTGAGACTGACATGTGAGATTAAGAGTGTGGGATTGGAGCAGAGGTAGTCTACTCTCACATCCCTGTTGACTCCGATAAGAAAGCCCATTCGATGACATGGAGGGACAAACTCAATTAACTATAATGGAGAGAGGCCATTCCAGCCCTCTGTTGACGGATAGCTACAGAATTCAGTTTTCTTGCTCCAAGAGATCTTAAAACCCGCTGAAAGGACGGGAGACAACAGGGACAAGCTGAATCAAAGGCTATCAATGAGAAATATCCTAATCTGTGGATTAAATGCCTCGCGGCCACAGTTTAATTTGAAGTGGAATACAAACCATCTCCGTGGAGTAACTCCAGTCGTATCATTGAGCAAAAGGATAAAGAGAGCAGGCCGGATAAAGAAGGCAGGTCAAGCCGGCAGAATGCTGAGAAAACACTTCAGACAGTCATCACTGATCAACAGTGTGAAGCGGATCATCTGAGGCAGACGGCGTGCTCAACAAAGCCTTGTCCAGTGCAATAAATCATTTGAAAAACAAAGTCTGCCGCACTTTCCTTTTAAAGGTCAATGCTTCCAAATGATTATTCTCAAGGAAATTGCTGGATTATTGTATTTAATCTGTTGCTAAACTGACAACATACTTTTTCAGCAATCTGTTCACCTGAAACACGCTGGATTTTAATCATACAGGATCTTATGCTTTTAAGTTTCTTGCTCTCTAAGGCTGCATTTGTTTGATCAGATTGTAAAAGGAGTAATAATTTTAAATATTTTTGCAATTTCAAATTCAGTTTTATATTGTAATGTATTTTAATATGTAACTAATGTAATATAATAAAATTCTTCATTGTCTTCATTGTCGACTTTAGAAATCTTTCTACTATGCTGATTTGCTGCTTAAAAACATTTCTTCTAATTATTATTATTATTATCAGTGCTGAAAACAATTGTGTTGCTTCGTATAATTGTCGAAATCATTATAAATGTTTAGACACTTAAAATATAGTAAAAAAAGTAAACAAAATAACAGGTTTGATGCCTCCACCAAATCTTATATTAAGAAGAAACTAACCAGGTGACATGGTGACTCAGTGGTTAGCACTGTCGCCTCACAGCAAGAAGGTCACTGGTTCGAGGCCCGGCTGGGCTAGTTGGCATTTCTTTGTGGAGTTTGCATGTTCTCCCCGTGTTGGCATGGGTTTCCTCTGTGTACTCCGGTTTCCCCCACAGTCCAAAGACATGCGGGACAGGTGAATTGAATAAACTAAATTGGCACTTAATTGGCCGTAGTATGTGTGTGAATGTGAGAGTGGATGGGTGTTTCACAGTACTGGGTTGCTGGAAGGGCATCTGCTGTGTAAAACATATGCTGGATAAGTTTGCGGTTCATTCCGCTGTGGCGACCCCTGATGAATAAAGGAACTAAGCTGAAGGAAAATGAATGTATGAATGCTTTTAACCACATGTTACATTTTAGTGATGCTTTTTGGAAAAATCAGATAATGACAGAACTTTATCATAGTTGGCTAATGATGGTTTTGGGAAATATACGCCAAAATATTTCACACATATAAAGAATAAAAGTGCTGCAATGTTGTGAAGTATGGGAAAATGTGTTAATAAAGAATGTTTAAAAACATGTACCGCTGGACTTTTTAACCTGTGTATTGCAGAGAAAATACGTTGCATTTCATGAAAGCTGTGAAAGCCATTTTTTGTTATACATGGGTTTAAATATAACCTCTATACTTTTCAAAGGCTTGTTTTAATAAGGTTTGAACTGGTGAATGCTTGTGGAGAATGAATATGTAATTGCTTTAATTTTTGTATTTTGTACTTTTTTTCCACCTAGTCGTGTTCACCTGTTTGTTGTTGTTGTATGGAGTTTCAAGCTCAAATGGTTGGTCTACAAAATATGTGCTTTATCATAAGATGATTTATCAATTAATGAGAAGACAAGATGGTATACTCTCAATTTTCTTGCGGCTAACTACCTCAAATAAAACTCTAGACACTGTGAACCTTGCAAACCTTGTCAAATGTGACAACAGTCATCAGAAGAGTTCACTGTAACAGCCTCATATCTCGTAAACACTCATTTGTTTCTTCGCAGATAATAAAACGGGTCCAGTCTGAATCCTCCAGCAGCTATAAAACGAATCGCTCGTGTTAATCTAGTAGACTTCTAAAATCTTTTAAATCCCACAAATGGAGTCTTGAGTAAAAGGCTTGTGTCGTGTGTTTTTGTGACCTGCCTACATGACAACTTTGAGAGTGCAATGAACATCAGTTTAGAGCACAGAATTGATTTATTACCCATAATCCCATTCACAAAGCAAAGCAGGTCAGATACGTGGAGGAAAACAGATTTATCTTCCAGTTTCTGTCAAAGCTGTTTGTGAGTATTTTAAAGTCAGAAAGTGTCTTTAACCAGCTAACCAGGTGGAACAGACAATCAACACTGGGCTATAGCCTCCTGAAAACAAAACAGCTAAGAAGTCTTCTTATATATATATTATTTATCTTAATTTATATGATATTCTTTTTTTATATATATATATATATATATCTCTGTATATCTCTTTCCAATTTCTAACAATGTAAATAAGTAAGTAAATGAACAATAATGCCAACAACAGTAACAGAACAGTAATAACAATCTGGTTAATTTAGAAGCATCATGTATATTTATGCTTATTTTTTAATTATTAAAAATGTTTTCATTATTATTCACTGTTAGGGTTAGGGTTCTCTTTACAAGAAAACGGAGAAAATTTAAACAGAAAATGCAACATAAAATACTATAATTACAGTAGTTCAGATTCTACTTTCTCTGTTAGTTTTGATTTAAATAGTTTTAAGTCTAAATATAATTTTATATCTACATTTATCAATGAATAAGTATAAAATATATGTTTATTTATAAAAAATTATTATTCCAAAGCAAGTAATATTTCTATTTACGACTCTTATATATTAGCACAATATATTATATATGTTCTCTAAAAATATATACTATATACATACTAACCCACAATACTTCAAGGACAAGTTTGATTTGGCTAGTCCAGCATTGATTAGTTTTGTACCACTACTTTAAAAAATGATTGTTCTCACTTAAGGTAAGCCATCTGACTGTTAACTGGTTGTGAAATTCCTCCCTCTAATTAATTAGAGTAATAATCAAGTTAATGGGGAGACATAAATGGTAGTCTGTGTGTCTAAGTGCTTAAATTACAGTGCTTTAGTGATCTTTAAACACAATTCGAGAAGCGATGTAGGAACAAATGAACCTTGAGATTGTTTGGCCTTAATTTGGAAGGGCTCCAGTGCTCATTTTAGAAATAGCAGAATTTTTGAGCGGGACTAAAAAAATAAAAATCAAAAATAGATTTTTCTGCATGCATCTGATTAAAATTAAAATATAAATCTATGTATGTGCCATACAAATCTCATCATCCAGGCTTAGAAAACCCCCCAGAAAACAAACAGGCCAGCAATGTCCCATCCACTCCAGCCTTAGGAAACAAATCAGCCCCATTATTGACACCCCCAGTGGAATGATTACAAGAAAAAAAGGGATCTTCACACCAGCACCATCCCGACAACCTTCCCAGACGAAAAAGGCTGACTGTCAAAACAGCTAAACAATAGAGTGGGCTTGTAAGTATCCTGCTTGTATCAACTGATAAATGGGCCGCTCTTTAAGGAACTTATCTCTTTAGGACTTGCAGCATGAGGAATGGCATCATTTGTACTGTTTGCCTGGCTGGACGAGTCAAGCTGGATCCATTTAAAAGATAGTGAGATACTGTCGACAGCAATAGACAGGGTAATTGCAGAGCCACTACTGTGGTATAAATTACATCACTCCAAATGGCAGAAGGGCCCGCAGAGAGCGGGAAAAAAATCTGACAATTCACTCCACCTGCCACCCTACCATCGCTTATCACTGCTTAACAGAGAAAAAAAGAGGCAGGTGAAAAAAATTAGGTATTGATCAAATTAACAGTTTTAGCAATCTGTTTAAGATGGGTGGGGGCAAAGGAGATGGAACAATTAAATTCCCCAGACGATATAAGGTCTCGGGATAACTCTCGACCCCGAACAGCTAGCTGAGAAATGACTCAAATATATAGCCTTTCAAAACTGAAAAAGAACAACAGCCAATCTGAAGACGACACTGTGACGACGTGAAAAAGAAAAGCTACAAAGAAGAGGTTGCAAAAGCATGGAGTTCAAAGTCGTGCCTTCTTGTTTCTTTTCATCCCAAATCAAATCACTTTATAAATATGCTTACAACAACCCAAACTACCTAAGATGTATACTTTGAGACTGCAGAATGTCAGCTGGTAATTAAAGTGTTTACATGACAATTGTTTTTAAAAATTCTGGTGGTAATGGCCTTCTCATATGAGATCTAATGTGACCAAATATTTTAAAATCCTGCAATAGTAAACAAATAAAGAGAACGTAGTAGTAGTAGTACATTCTGGGAGATGAACACTGATCTTGCAGTTATGGACTTCTATTTTAAAGAGAGTTTCCTCCTTCAATAAATTACCAATTAGGTTCTTTGTGTAAGGATTTTTTTTTTATGTTTTAAAATTAAGTGCCTTATAGCCTGTGAAAGTCAATGACAAGTAGTTAGATTTCCATCCTAATCTTTTCAAAGTTTGCAAAAAAGAAAAATAATCCCAAATGTGAATTAGATGCATTTCCATCAAGTTGTTATGCTGGCTTGAGTTGACGAGAAGACGAGATTGAGGTGAATTTGGGGCAAATGCTTCACGCAGTCTGCATCATTTGCGCTGCATGACAGAAATTTGCCTCTAATCGTGGATTTACTGCCTTTGTAGGTAATCTACTTGTGCAAATACTTCAATTCACATTTGGTGTCAACCCAGAATGAAGCTGACTGTAGTACTGGTAACCTAGTAACCAACAGTAAACAAAGATAATGAAGTGATGTGAGTGTAATGTTTGCAACGTCAGAGTTTAATTAGCAAATGCATTTCAAACTCCCATTATTCGCATTAAACCTCTCAAAGTCCACAACCACCTTAAGAGAGCGTAAAAATGTTTTTGCAAATAAAGGGATTTTTATTTGAATTTGCCATTTCCATCACTTGATTCTTATGTGATGCTTTAAAATGAACATGAATGCAGGGTGATAGAAACCCAGCTAGTGTCCTATTGCCTCATGTTGCATCCTTACTCATCATTCCTACCCGCTGTTCCCACCCACCATCTATTGGTTGAACTTAAATGTTACGTTGTCTTTCTTGCAGTGTACTTACCGAAGAAATTACTGGGTTATAAAAAGTAACTACATGGATTAAGGTTAAGATTTATTTAAATTAGTATTTTCATTTAATGTAATTTCTTTTCTTTCTTTTTTTTGCTGAGCCAAAAAAGTGATAATGCCATTGTTTTTAACTGTTAAAATTTGCATCCATATTTTTACATGACGTACCCTAGCTTGAGAAAAGGCACTGAGGTTTCTAGTTTGCCTCTAAATCTGGCCCAGGACCCTCTTTCCCATTTAATACATAGGCTAAGTAGTTTCCTCAAATCCAATAGTAATAGTGATGATTGCTTGATAAGATGTTTTAAATAAGACGTTTGTCTTTATTTAATATTCGATCTATATTCAGAAAGCAGCTGGCTGCAACCAAGACTCAAAACCCAGTTGTGTCTGACCTTAGTGGCAGACAGATAAAATGTATTGGGTTATTATTTTTCCGCCCCATAAAATAATAAGTAAAAAGTCAGCAATTAGTGATGAACCATAAATCTAAATATTCTGATATGTATTTTCAAACATGAATTGTTGCCGCCGCCTATATGCATCTCCAGACATCCTTCATTTGGATGAGCAATATAATACTTCCCATTTTAAAAAAAATTCCTTGCCATTGTTCCAAAGAGAGGGCCGCAGAGGGGCTATGGGACGATTTGTGTTCTGCATGGTGGTTTTATGCATCACCTACTTGATTTCAATTTACATGTATGTCCTGGGTTATGGCTATATTCATTTGGCTGGGGTAGTTAAATCAATGGAGTACAGTGTAACCTTCCCTGGCAAGACAAGCGACACATTATGACGCATTAAAATGAGCTCTTGGGGCACAGGGCAAAGGTAAATAAAAGGCTTGTTTTCCGTTCATGCAATTTGTTTTGACCTGAGCTCTTCAAAGCCAGGGAACCAGCACAGTCTCTTGATGATAAAGGATTTATCGGCTGAACTAAATTTGCTACTGTTTATTTTTGCTATTGTTTACCCTTTAGTTTTCACACTTTATTTGTGGATACAAAAATATAAGCACAATCCACATATCTTTAAAAAGAAATAGCTCAAATCCATGGCAAAAAAACAGAGATATATTTCGAATGATGATATAAATCAAAAGTTTTCAAATCACAGTCTGTTCTGTGCACATTTGTCACACTGGAAACAGCCGTGCTCGCATTATCACAATGCTGTCTCTTCTAACCATTTCTGGAATGGCCATTTCTCAAAAAAAGATTTTTCTAAACACAATAATATCTTTTTTTCCCGATAGGATGCCTTTTACTTCAGTGCATAATGTCTTTGGCAAAAAAAAAATCCCAGATCTGTGTTGTAAAAGGTCTATCTCCCTGGCTGGCTGAAATGCTTTAATTCCCAGACACCTTATAGTGATGGCTTCAATTTCCAGGGCTTTTGATAAAATCGCGCAGTCTCTCGTGTATTGGGATTGAGTACCCCGCTATGGATGCCGTTTAATGAAGTGTCATAGTTTCAGCGCCTGGTGTTTGACATAACCTCGTTCAGTGCACTTGTGATAAATGTGAGCCTTGCAATCATAAAGTATACAGCTATAATTGAGTTAATATGATTTAAAATACTAACCATTTGTACAATCGGATTTTGCTGTCATTTGCCTTCCACAGGTAAGCGTCTGACAATACAAGGTTGAAATGTTTTATTGTTGTGCGCCTGTAGATTTCGTTCTCAATCGCTTCATGTTGAAACTGTAAACTTATACTTTAAATTAAACACAATAGACACAACAATACTAAACAAAAAAATTCTATATTTATTTAGATGACTATAAAACTCAAAAGGCATTACCTGTAGTTTAACAAAAGCAAGTAGTTTCACTGTAAAACGATAGTACTGTATTAACTAACAATCTTTTATTGACTTTACACAATGTTCAACAATTTGTTGAATGTAGTTGTGCAAATAGTAGTTATGCTGTTTAGGTCCTATGCGTTTGTTTCTCAGAAAAGCTTACTTCAGATACATATATTTGTAGGAAATCTGTTTAGTAGCTAAATAAGAGGTACGGGGGGGTTTAATAAAATGTTCTCTTTAGTGTACCTTATTTCTCTTCAAAATGAAGTGCATTTTTTCATCTCTCTGGTTTTGTTTGAAATCACCATCATGGTTTTTGATATATAAACAAAGTTCAAAATCAGTTAACTGTGGTTTTAAAGAAAGAGAAGACTAATATAATTGGGCTGCTATAAAACAAATACATAAATAATCTCATATTAAAATTTATAAAGTTATGATATAAAAAATGACATATCACATCACACTATCGATGTGGTTGATATAATTCCTGTCAAATGATAACAGAATTTTGCTAATGATTAGCAAAAAAAAATTAGATTTTGTCTAGCATAGGCATTAGCATTCAGCATAAGACAAAAATATAAGTGTGTGAAAATTACAGAACAGAACTATTTCTGACAGCAATAAATAAATACAAAATAGCTTGAATAAATAAATAAATGGCTTGAATAAATAAATAAATAAATAAATAAATGGCTTTAATAAATAAGTAAAAAAATAAACATGGCTTGAATAAATAAATAAATAAATAAATAAATGGCTTGAATAAATAAATAAATAAATAAATAAATGAATGGCTTGAATAAATAAATAAATTGCTTGAATAAATAAATAAAATAAATTGCTTGAATAAATAAATAAAATAAATTGCTTGAATAAATAAACAGGAGGCTTGAATAAATAAATAAAATAAATGGCTTGAAAAAATAAATAAATAAATAAATAAATAAATAAATAAATAAATAAAT